>JAVCKT010015450.1:0-20000 GCA_032273925.1 Rhynchotus rufescens
GGTTATGAGCAATCAAATTGTAAAAAAAAAATTAAAAAAAAGAAAAGGATGAATATATGATTAGAAAAAAAAACAATTGGGGCGTGGGGGAGGGTGCGGGAGGGTTTATCATTGCTTAACTTCATCTTAATGAAATGGAACTTTGTAACTTATTGTAGTTAGAAAATGTAACTTTGATATTGAATTCTCTTGCCTTCAACAAGCACACTGACAGAGAAAAAAAATTGCTACTGTCTGTTGGTTAAAAAAGAAAAAAATATACTTCCACTGCTAGAGCTTCCTGTTAAGCAAGTGTGATCTGCAACATTTTTTCAACTTTTGCTAGCACTGTATACTATTGCATTCTTAGGCTACTGTGAAGTCTATGTTTCTTGTACCAGAAAATTGTCCTTTTGACTTCTAGATCCTTCTTCCCTAATGTGTTTTGTATGTGGTTATAAAATTGTAGACTTTTGTGATTTTGCCAAAGTTGTAGCTAAATATTTATACACTTGTCTTGAATTTTTTTCAGATCCACTTAAATATTTAGAAAAGCAAATTTTATTCCTTATGAAGTTTATAAGGAATAAAATAGTCTTACTCATCGCAACACTTTCTTTCACGTAAACACTTGCAGTCACTAAGGGAATTTATTTTGTAACATATCAACTATAAATATTGTATTTATCTTTGAAATTTTGTATATTGCTTTTCATCTTTTTTTTTTCTTTTTTTTTTTTTTCTTGTATGTATTGGTTTTTGTCATGGCCTGGTATTGTGATGCTGAGAATAGCATTAAGCCAAGAACAGTTGCCTTCATGTTTTCCTTTTGAATAAATCCGTGTCCATACATTTCATTTGTACTTCATAAAGTTGCTATTATTTAGGCTTTCCTTTTTTTTTTTTATTATTTTTGAGGAAAAGTCAAATTCATTGTTTATTTTTATATTATTTTTAAGTTATCAGAACAAATAATTTTGAAAAAGAAGTTGTTTGTTGTATAGTCAAATCAAAATTGTGCCACATGGCTGTAATGAATACTAGTAGAATATGTGCATGTGATACAGCCGCAAAAGAGATGAGTCTGTTTTGTGGTTGGGCTCCTTTCTTTCTCTCTTTCTTTGTTCTTTTTCCCTTTCTCTCTTTGTTTCTTTCTTTTTTCCTTCCTTCTTCCTTTTTTTCCCCTTCTTTCTCTCTGTTTTTTTTTCTTTTTTTTAAGATTGTAAAAAGTCATTTTTAGCTGCCACCCATGACTTTGCCACATAGCTGAACTGTGTTTACTGGGAAAATTCAGAGGCCTAAAGTTTAAAATAAAATTCACTTCTGATGTTTTAATTAAAATGTTTGCCACATTAACTTCTCTGATGCCTTAAAAGTGAACTTCTTTGAGGACCTTTTGTGCTGTTTTATCACAGGCTTACACCACAGTTGTCAACCACGACTTCATTTGGATGATTCCTGGTGTAAAAACAAGCAAACAAACAAACAAAAAAAAGCACAAACCTGGTGTATAATTATATCACTCCTTTATGTGTCTGCTTTCTGCTGCACTCTGCATATTCCTGAATCCTGCACTGTTTAAAAAAGATAATGGTTTCACGTGAAATCAGGATCATACACAGTTTTTAAATGTCTGGGGTTTGTTTTTTTAGGTTTCTTGTTTTTTTTAACGGAACTTTTTGTAATAGACCCGTAGATGACTGTACTTTATAAACTGGAATGACCTCCTTAGCGTCTCGTGGCTCGTACTGCCAAATCCATAAAAAGAAATGTTGAGTTTTTTGGGGTTTTTTTTTTCCTTTACTTTGCACTAGATAGTTTGCAAATGCAGCACTGCAAAACGTTTTGCAAACTGCAGCAGAATTCAAGTTGCAACCAAAAAGGAGGGATCAATTTTTTTTTTTTCTTTCTGGGCAAAATGCACATTTTAGTAAAGCGTTTATTAAAGGGTTTTAACGAATGATACCATGTATCACAGGTGATAAATGTCTCGCACATTTATTTTGTGATTACCGTCAAGGCTTAGCTAAGTGGAAAAGCCTGAGAAGTCACTTTGGAACTGAGTTGCCTCAGTTGCATTTTGTCGGAGTAAGGTTTTGCTCTACGCAGAGGTCACGTGTACATGTTAAGAAAGTTTGCAAGTTTCTTCATAACTGCAATCTGTTTGTGTTTTAGATTACTTAGTCAATGCACTCATCGCTTCATCGTCTCCAAACTGAAAGCTTCACTAAATGGTAGATTTTACTGTTAAAGACCCTACAATAAGATTGTTTTATCTGTACATTTTTTCATATATTTAACTGTATAAAAAAATGTTCATTTTACACAATATTTAATTAAAGTATTTCTTGTCTGTGAATTTCATTTTTAGTAATTTTATCTGGTTTGATTATTAAAAACTCTGACAAAACACCAAACGAAAAGCGCCGCCGCGGGGGTTTCATTTCCGAGAGCCGGAGCTGGTCCCGAGTCCTGCGGGAGAGGGTCAGGATGCTGAGCCGGAACCTGGGGACTTGTCCCCGAGATGTCCCAAGCGCTGGGACAGAGCCAGCGTGTGGCTGCTGCGGCGGGGAAGAGGGTTCTTGGGGTTTTATTCCACCGTTGCCAGATGCAAGAGGCCATTGCAAAATTCCGAGTTCAGCGGCAGTTCTACACATATGTCTATTTGTGTGTGTGTGTATATGCACACAATCTGGATTCATCCTGCCTAATTCTCAGCTTGTGTAGGTAGTGGGAGTCACGGGATGGAGCGTGGTAACAACCACAGCTTTCCTCATTTACAGTTTCCAAAGAAGGGAAAACAGCCCATTCAACTACATTTATTTTCTGCTCCAGTATTTCCACACTTTTTATGTTTGATGGCATTAAAAATTCAAAGGACTTGTGAGTGCTATTATTTTGCATTGGGAATCGCTTTGCTCTGAGGATGTGTCTGTGTCACGGGTACATAGAAGCCTCCTCAGTTTCAGCTGAAGCTGAGCGGGTTTATAGGGATGCAGGTCCGCACGATGCCTACGGGCACTATTCCTTTTGGGTGGATTTCAAGGGTTTGAATAACGAGGATCTGAATGGTTCAGCTAACATCCTATGCAAAGAAAATACTAAAAAAAGAAAAAAAAAGAAAAAGAAAAGGGGAAAAAAGCACATTTGGGGCTCTGACAAGTCCCAGTGCAGGGTGTGACACATCCGTACCTGCATCCTAGGACTAGGGTGCTGGAGCACCCACACTGCTTTCGGAAATCCAAGGATAAAAATCCCTCTATCAAAACGCGGGGCTGGAGTCTCTAAAAGTATATGCCAATTATTGCAGGGCAGCTTTTTAAAGTCTTTCAAGCTTTTAAAGATTATTCAAAGCACTTGAAATAGGCTTCAATCTAATGCCTCATTTCATTGCATTAAACAGCCTAGTTAATAAAGAATCAATATATTCAAAGGGCAAGGTTATCTTTTGTCTATAAGGGGTGGTGTCATTCTGAACCTTTTATAGTTCAAATGCTGAAAAAGACCTCATGAAATCCATACTCATCAAGTGGGTCAACCGGAGCAATAAAGAGGCCGCGCGGAGAGAGGCCCCGCTCCCACCCATCGCTCCCCAGACGTCAATGGCTCAGCAGGGCCATGGCTTTTTTGGGAGAATACACCCGGTTAGGGTGCAAATACCCCCGGTTAGGGTGCAAATACCCCCGGTTAGGGTGCATGTACCCCCGGTTACGGTGCAAATACCCCTGTTTAGGGTGCAAATACCCCCGGTTAGGGTGCATATACCCCCGTTTAGGGTGCATATACCCCCAGTTAGGGTGCATATACCCCCAGTTAGGGTGCAGATACCCCCGGTTAGGGTGCAGATACCCCCGGTTAAGGCCGCGGAGTGGCGGCGCTGGGGATCCGTAGCGGGTTACGCGGTGGGGAGGCCGGTGCCCCAGCGCGAGGCCACGCGCTGATCGCAGGGCTGATAAGGGCCCAGCTGCCGCCCCGCGCCGCCCCGCGCCATTCATGCCCTCAACAGCCCGCACAAAGGCGCCGCGGCGCTTTATGCTCCTTGAGACAATCCCCCGCTTTACCCTTCAAGGATTTCCTTTATGCTTTTAATGGGATCTAAACTCATCAGAGGAAATCAAACCCCTCCAAGCAGATTGCAAATTGATTTTTTGGGGGCCGCCTGTCCCGACACAATGCGGCGGCCCGGAGGTTTACGGCGCGTGCCGGGAGCGGCGCCGCCGGAGGGGAGGAAGGAGGGCGCGAAGGCCCCGAGCGCGGGGAGGCTGCCGCAGAGCCCAGCGTGTCCGTGCGCCGGAACGGGGCACGTGCCACGTGCGCCGGGCAGCGACGGCTCCAACACCCTGCACAGAACGGCACCCAGGGACACGCTTCCCTCTGGGATGCAAGGGCTCTTGCTCACCTCTTGCTCGCGTCCCGAGAGATCTCAAGCCATGCAATAAGGGGAGAAATGCTGTATTTGGCACTTTTTATTACAAATCTGTAGCAATTACATTACAGCGTTAAATACGACTGCATAAGCACACATTTCTAGGTACGCTAGTGCAGAATGGCTCCCCATAAGCGGGCGGTGGGGCATACTGAGTAAAAACTAGCTTTGAACAGTAACTCTAAACCTGTTTGGGTGACGGGTGGGATTTTCTCCTCTGAAAAGAGGTTGACATGCTGAAAAAAAAATCAGATCGGCCAAACAGCAACATTTTCGCCCATTTTAGCCGACAGCCTGGGGCTGCACCGAGGTGTTGCTGCTGCTCCGAGGTGCTGGTGGCCCTGGGACAGCCGGAGCATCCCGCAAAGGCACCGGGCGCCCCCCAGAAGCCCCACGTGGACACGAGTCCCATCCGGATTGCAAAGTTCCTATGAGGCGATCTAATTTAGCCGTATAAAATCATGAAAGGGCAAGAATTAGCTGATACTAATGAGTTACACCAGATAGCATCATAATTAATTCCTAAAGAGGAGGAGGACATGGGCTGGAGCGAGGGGGAGAGGAGACTGGCCTAGATACCGCGGCGGAGGGCGAAGGGTCTGTTCGGGATCTGAAATGGGAAATGGGAAGTTTGGCGGCGGTTTCTGGTGGCGTCTCCTTCTCCTTCTCTTTCTGTCCCTGCCTCCAAAGCCCCACAAACACCTCCGTGTGCTCGGCTGGCAGCAATGGGGTTTCGGCTCTCTCGCCGCCGCCGCCGTCTCGCGCCCAGCCGCTTCGCCCGGCTTTTAATTTTCCTGAAATTTCCCTTTTGCCCGGGAGATTTTCATATATATAGCGCCGCCTGGAAATAGCCTTGGCCGTATCTCGGGCCGCTAAGCCCGCAGGCAGCCGCGTCCTGATAGATGCTGCAGAAATAGGGGTTTGGGGGATTAAAGCCGGGCTCGGCCGTGGCGGCCGCGACCGTCGCCTCTGCCCTGCGCTGAGGTGCCCGGCTCCATCCAAGCCCCTTGCACACATCCCTGGTTAGCAGGGACGGCAATTTGGGGTAAATTTGGGATAGAAGGAGGGGTCTGCGAAGCCACAGCAAGGCTCATCCCGTGGCAGCCGCGGCGCCGGCCCCGCTGCTGATAAATCTAATCCGGGAGGCTGGAAATGAGGCGAGGGGAATTCTGATGGAAATTATGCACCAGCCCTTCGACAAGCTCATAAACACCGCGGCCACGATAAGTTTTTCCATTTTTTCTTTCCCCCTTTCTAAGACCTGCCGCGAGTGTCTAAGCCCGCACTCTAATTTTTGCAGCCCGAGGTCTGGAGATCTGTCACGGGGAGATAGAAGGGAAAGAGTAATTGCCTGGTGGCCGCGCGAGCCGGCGCGCGGGAGCACGCGGCCGCCGGCGCCCGTGATTGATGCTGGCCCCGGGCGCGGGCCAGGAACCCATTTTTCCCATTTTTTCCCCCGTTCCCGGCCCCGCGATCCCGTTTGCTCGCCGTTAATAAGGATATTCCCGCGCTCCGCGCAGGGCTCCGCGTGGCCGGCGGGACGGCGCTGCCGCTTCCTCGCGCTCCGGCTTTTACTACTTCGCATTCAACTGTGAAAAGTCTTTTAAAACTCGGAGCGGCAGTAAAACTTGAATGAATTTTTGACCCATTATAGCGGCGCGGGTGCGCTTTCCAAGCCGCCGCCGCTGCCAAGTCCTCCCCACCTAATATTTCCACTTTAATTGTGCCACTTGAGAAATTTACGTGCCTCAAAATATGGCATGAATCTTACGCTTATTGCAGTATCATTAGCAGCAACATTTAAGCAACATCTGTGTGCTATAGAACTAATTGAAGTAGCAGAAGTGGCAGCTGTAAATCCACAGGAAGATGGCAGTTTGCACCCAGCACTGCTGAGTTAGCTGGTAACTGTCAGCCTGTTCCCGCAATCTGCTCCCGAGCAGCGCCGAACCGGCGCGCACTGTCCAAAAAAATACAGCGAGGAGGCTAATGATCCTATTAACCACTTTGCTGCACCCATTTGGCTGTTTTTCCGCTCTCCTCGTTGGATTTCATTATATATCTCACTGTGCCGGGGAGAAGTCCAGCGCGAGCTGCCGCTGGGCGACTTCACTCGCTCCCTGCGCGCCGGGTTATTTTTTCATTACTTTTTCCAGATTTCATGTGTTTGTCAGACTTTGCAACTCCTTAATTCTCCTTTTCTCCACGCGCTCCATTGGAAGAGGGATAATGTGGAGCGGCGACACGTCCTTCCCGTGGGCTCCAGGACTCCGGAGGCTCCATGGTCCCGCGTGGCGCCGGCTGCATCGCAGCATCCCCATCAGGGCCCGTCTTTCCAGGGGAAGCTCTGCTCCAAATGTGGGATTGTTCGCCGGGAATCCTGTGCGTTTCCGTGCTGGATGTGGCGCTCGCTTGGGCCCCGCTGCCGGGAAAATCAATAGCCACGTGGCGGGGCAGGGGTTAGAGGTCTCCTGAATTAACTTTGCAGCACTAAATTACCAGCCCTTGGGTTCTGGGCTTATTTGTTTGTTTCCCCGCATTTTGCAAGGCCTGGGAGGAGACAGGGGCTCCGGAGCCGCAGGCTCACGCGGGGACAAGCGACAGTGGCCGATACCCGGAGTCGTAACTCAAATAACGGCATCGGCAGCGCGCGCTGGCCTAAGCCAGAACATGCAAAAAGCGCCACGTTTGCGGGGGGCAGCCTCAAAATAAGTAGCTTTTTGCTGCTGTTATTGCACGTTGCATCGTGGGCTGCGGTGGGATGAAGCATCCCTAAGGATGGGCTCCGAGGCAGCACCTGGATGGATTTTGACACAATTCTGTAATTGCAACCACTGGAGCAAACCCGGGAGCTTAAACCCCGACCCAACAAAGCAGGCAACGTCCGCTGGGAGCGTGAGCCTCGCCGCAGGCCCCGGCGCGGGCTGGTTTTGCCTGCATTGCTCCCAAAACTCTGGCTTATCTGTGAGTCACCAAGTGCCACCACTGAGCTTAGGGGGTCACGGACCACAGGCCAGGCCTGGTGCAGAGGGGGCAGCCCGGGAGCTCCAGGACAGCCAGGCCCAGGGGCAAACGCTCCCAGTCACAAAAGCCCCTGCAGAAAAGGCTGCCGCAAAGATCAGATGCAGTTTTAAAGGCAAACTTGCTGGGAAAGCCTAGGTGTGGGAAAAAGGGCTGTGAGCGGCATCCCAGGGGAGAGCAGGGAGCAGACGGGATGCCCGGGAGCTCGGTGGGCAGGGAGGCTCTGCCAAGGGCACGGAGAGCCGGGCAAGCTCCCGGGTTATCCACCGTGGAGGAGCAGCCCGTGCCCGCGTCCTGAGCCGGTCAGGGGCTGCGCAGGCCGGGAACAACTTCGGGATACGGGCAACGGGTCTCGGTTCCAAATACCTTTCATAAAATGGATGCAATCATTGCTGCAAATTCCTCAGCCAACTCCTTCAGTTCTGCAGGATGTAGGGAAAAAAGCGACTTCCTTGCAAAACTGCCCAAGTTTTGTGTGGTAATTGTCCTTCAGCAACACCTCTACTTGCCTTTTATATATTTATATATATATGTATATATGCACACATAAGCACATACATATTATACATATATATAAAAAAATTACAGATATATAGCTATTGATATAGATACAGGTCTCTCTATATAACATAAATAATATATAACTGTAGATCTATATCTATATCTGTAGCTATATAGGTATAGTCATATATATCTATAATTTATATATAGTCATATAGCTACATATATAGCTATACATTATATGCATGTTCTATACACAACTATAGATCTATATTTCCACATCACACACATATAAACTATAGATATATAATTACATCTATATAACTATATAGATCTATATGGTCTAAATATAACTACAGATACATAATTATCTATGTAACTGTCTATAACTATATATCTAAGTAGATATATAGGTGTATAATAATAGATATAAAATTAGTCATAGATACATACATCTAGATATACATATATAGCTACAGATATAGATGTGCAGTTACATTTATATATATTATACATATATTAGCTGTCTGTCTATCGATCCATGTCTATCTATCCCTTGCTAATGGGGGTCTCATTTGCAAGGCGGGGTTGCAGGTCGGGAACGCGGGTTTTGCCCAAACGCCACCCTCTCTTGCACCATAAACCGATGGTATTTATTCTACCTGTGCACTAACTTCCACGGAACAAAACAACATTTACATCTGGGATCAATTTGCTTGAAATTAAAGTGCAGCTGCTATATCTCTTCCGCATCAAAAGGACAGTGTTAAGGCTATAACATACAGACAGTTGCACATTACTTTGCACTGTAATATTTAGATTTGTGTCATTTTCCATCCGAAGTAAAAAGCGTCTTTAAATAAATGAGTGCTCCGATGCTGCATATTTTATGGGCTGCGTGCCCGGCGCGATGCACGCGCGTCCGCATGCGCCCGCGGGGCCGTGCGGCGTTCCAGGGCTCCCTTTGCCCCGGCACCTGCAACGTTCGGAACTGGGGTGAGAGGAACCTCATCTTCACCTTTGCAACGTGCCTATGTTACGGCCCCCGTTGCTTGAAAAACAAAGCCCAGGGCAAGCGGGGCAGGACTGCGCTGCCTCCTGCTTCAGCAGCTTGCTCCTTCTGCACACGGCGTTTGCTGCAGGAACGTGGGATGCTCCCAGCCTGCCCACTTTGGCGCTTCCTGGGACACGCGCACGGCTCTTCCGTTGGCATCTCCCGCTGCTGCTGCGGAGGGACGGCGGCTCCCGGCGTCGAGCGGCTCCGCAGGGCCCAGCCGCAGCCCGTGCTGCTCTCCTGGCGCCGCACCATCGTCTTGGCTGCAAAAACTGAATTTAGACATTTCGGGGACACGCGGGGTGCAGCGTGCGGCGCCCGCGCCCGGAACGGCGGCGTCGAGCTCGCTGCAAACATGGAAATGCAGCGCTCCCCAGATCCCCTGGCATCGGCGGGTGTTTGCACGGAATAAACGGAGCGGGGAGAGCGCCCGCGTGCACCGGCCGGGCGGCTGCAGCGAGGGCCGCTCCGGGCCCAAACGGGCCCAACCCGGGGGCTTCCCGAGGCGCGAGTGCCCTCTGTTGGAACCGGTCCCGGGGCGGCCGCGGCGCCACGCGAGGCACCCCGCGAGGCCGACGCTGCCGGAGCCTCTCCGCTCCTTTGTTGCTGTTACGGGGTCGGTAGAACAAAACCCGCCGCCAAACTGTACATATTATAAGGCTATATTTTTGTCTCGGGGTTCTGGTGACACGTACAAACCACTTGAGCTTTGCTTCCGTGCTTTATATTGCCACCAGAAACCCTTGATAAAAATACGGCTTTATATTGTACAGTTGGGTATAGTTTATTTTCTCCATATATCACATACTGTGTTTTATTTATAAACACACACAAAGACACTTGCACATGCAAAGCAGTTTTTTTATTGAAGAAATGCTACGGTATCAATAGTACTATATTAACTAACGCATTGCAACACAATAATTTCTTGGTTAGCAATGGCCTTTCTAAAGAGGCACCTATGAAAATATGATAAACCACATAAAAATCAGGACTTCTGTGTAAGAATTTATGATTCCCACACTGGAAATTCCAGCTGCTGTCGGCTCGTCCTTCCGCAGAGCCCTTTTTAAACAACAATCAGAAAATTTAGCTCAGTGTCTCCTGAACGGCGCAGCCCTCGCTAAGGAGGAGAGGCTCCAGGAATTACAGCTTCCCGGAACAGAGAAATGCCCAAACATAAGGAAATCCAGCCCTGGAAGCAGAAGCGTTGCTGGAGCCCAACGGCGCAACCAAGAGCATTTACTGCAAGGCTCTGCGCACGCCGCCGCGCCGCCCTCCGCCGCGCTCCTCCCGTCCCCTTCTCCGGGCTTTAATGGACATTAAAAATAGAACAAAACAGCGCTGGAGACGGGGGCGGAATACATGCACACGAGGCCCGCGCGGCTGTACGCATTCTGCTGTAAAATGTAAAAACAAGAAAGGGCAGACGAGCTGCATCCCTCAGGACACATCCAGCTCTTTTAATACAGCGGTGCCACCGCACATTCCACTTTGGACGCTGCACTTTATTTGTATGTCACTCAAATATTTACCATTTTCCTGAGTGGTGGCGAGCGGCGCGTGGCGGCTCGGGAGCCTCAGCCGTCCAGCTTCTCCTTGTGCAGCTTCTCGTGCGACAGCAGCCACTGCTTCATGCGGGCTCCCCCTCCGTACTGGCCCAGGTCCCCACTGCTGCGGATCACTCGGTGGCACGGGATGATGATGGGAATCTGGAAAACACAGGGAAAGGGCGCTCAGAGCCACCACCACCCGCTTCCCAGGGTCCCTCTCCCTCACCCCCTGGCTGAGCAGCGTTTGGGAGGTGCTCAGAGCATCTCCTTCCACAGAGCAGATGATCCCGAAGGAGACGAGAAACTAGCCCAGCAACCCCCGTGGAGATCACCTCCTCCCTCTCTAGGCCCTGCATTTGCAAATGGTGATTTTCCTGATTTCCCCCCTCTTCCCAGAGTTGCTAAGTTGAATAAAGTCTGAGGTTGCAGGACGCTAGAAGCTAAAACGAATTACTGTCGTGTAGCCCGAGTGCTCCAGCTCTTCACCTCTGGCTACCGCCGGGCACTGACACGTTTCCTGGCGCGTAACAGCATTTTTCATATAGAAAAATTGCAGCTCCCTGGTATCAGACAGACTCGCACGTGGCCGTTCTTTTAGCAAAACAACCTCCTGCTCATGGCAGCTACTTTGCAAATTAAAGAACACGCAAATGCCTTGAGTAACACGCCGGTGGATTTATTAATGACCCTCACTGGGTGGTCCTAAATTACAGCGCTTCCTAATATCAAAAAGCAGATTTTAAAGAATGACAGAACTTTATTTTCAGACATATTTCTGTTTTTTGTTTTTTTTCCTCCAAACTGGGCTCCCTGTGACCTCCTCCCAGCCCAGAGAGCTACACAAGCAGATTTTGTAGAAGTCTTTAGAAGGGAGCCTGGCCATGAAGAAGGTTCAAGCACTTTTGGGCCAAGGAGGAAAGAGCAGGAAGCAGGAGGGGACCAGACTCTCCCTGACTTGTGTTCCTGAGGATCCGAGCAGGAGGAGAGACCAGCTCCTGGCACCTTCACATGGGGACCCACCAAAGCCTTGGCTCAACTCAAAGCTCAACACGAGGCACCTCCAAAGAGCATCACAGAGCCAGCGCGGAGGTCACCACAAATGCACCAAGTGAAGGAAATGGAAGAAACAAGCAAACACCAGAGGCCACAAAATCCCAAGAACAACCGTCCCCTGAGCAGGAGCCCCAGGTCACCGTCGCCTCCCTCCATTTCTGCTCTTGGCTTCCAGGTGTCCTGATGAAAAATTCTATACAAGAGCAAGGTGCTATTTATTATTTAGCAGCAAGTCAATCCAAAATGGGTTGTGAATTTTTAAAATCTACAACAGGAGAGATTTAATTCACACCTAACCAATTTAAGAACTTTCTTCCTACCATCTACTTTGTTTCATTTATAGCCAAATGTCAAGGATTTTGAAAAAAAAATCAATGTAAGTTACATAATAGTCCGATAATGTACAGAAGTACATAAATGCATTTTTTTATTACAGGTGATTATCATCGTTGAAGTACACATCATAAAAAATGCAATGCATCATCTTTAATAGCCCAGTATGTGTTTTTGCCACTGCATAGTAATTCAAGTGTAGTGATAACTGTGAAAGGAACAACTTGCCAGAAAGTGTGGTTTTTACAAATTGGGTATTTTAAGTCCCAAAAATACATATTTATTTGAATACAGACAGACACAAATTGAATACATTGCACTGACTTATTTTAACTGTATTTCATGTTTATTTCAGCAAAGCTCAGGCTGCGCATGTAGTAGAGTCCAGGGCACGGAGAGCCCGGCGTCGCTGGACGGCTCATGACAGACCTTTAGACGTGGCTTTGGGGGCTATTTTGGTGCAGATCCCATCGGGACCCCACTGTGCTCTGCATTTGGGATCGAAATGCAACAGAAAGAGAGGGACGCTCCTAGGACGGGGCGTCAAGTGAGCCTGGAGATGAGTCAAACGCTGCAGACCCAGGGAAATGCGATGAGGGGGCTCAAAGGCATGATCAAAATAAAGCTTCTTCCATGCCCCAAACACAGGGTTTTGAGCCCAGTTCGTGGGCCCTGGGCAGGGCCCCCTGCTCTTCAGAAACACCCAGTATTGCTCCGGCTCCGTTTAATCGTGGTGACAACTTTGAGACTACTAAAATAATTAAATCTGCTAAAATTTATTAGGGCCCTCAGGACATTTTAGGAGGAATACTATGCTAGTCCTCAGCTTTAGTGCCTCGGCTACATTTAACGTAATTTTTATCAATAACCAAGCAGCTCATAATATTAGAGCTCCACTGAAATCTTCATGCTGTGAAATCTAATTCCTCCAGTACGTGAACCCATCACACAGCCCCTCTCGGAAACGCTATAAAACTTCCAAACCCGCAGCTTTGTCTCCAACAAAAACAACACGGAGGGGCCTCTCCATCGACCCGGGATCCCTCTGATTCCGGTACCAGCTGAATATTTTCTCCAACTTCTTCTTTTGTTCTTCTGGGTAGAGGCCCACAAGGGAAAGCGCTTGTTTTCACTCGCAGCCTCATCAATACCTAAATCCTGGAGAACAAGTGACACTGAGAAGCTGTAATCAATAGCTCCCTGTGCGTTTTTTCTTCTGGTCAAATGGTTCAGCACTACTGACAGGCCTGACACTGAGAACATGATGCTAAATCTTTATCAGCAGCCATCGAGGTGACTGGCAGAACAAGGCTCGGGCGGTCATTAACGCTCGTGGCAATCGGTGAATAAACTAACTCCTCGAGAACGCGTTTGTTTAGGAAAAGGTGGCGAGAAACCCTCGCCGCGCGCAGCATCGATTGCTTTGAGCTGCATTTAGCACGTCCGCCGCAGCCGGAACACCGGGATAGCACTGGGATAGCGCCAGGATTGCACCAGGATAGCACCGGGACAGCACTGGGATTGCACTGGGATAGCACTGGGATAGCACCAGGATTGCACCGGGACAGCATCGGGATAGTGCTGCAATAGCACTAGGATAGCACTAGGATTGCACCAGGGTAGCACCAGGATTGCACTGGGATAGCGCCAGGATAGCGCCAGGATAGCACTGGGATAGCACTGGGATTGCACCGGGATAGCACTGGGATAGCACCAGGATAGCACCAGGATTGCACCAGGATAGCGCCAGGATTGCACCGGGATTGCACCGAGTTTGCACCAGGATAGTGCCAGGATAGTGCCGGGACAGCACCGGGATTGCACCGGCTGTGGAAAACCACGCTTGGCAAAAACCAACCCGCCTCTTTACTTGCATCCTATTGCTTTTTCTCCCCCTGTTCCCTTACAGAAACAAATACCGTAATATGAAGCAGCGTGGGCTCGGGTTTATTGCAAGCCACCTAAGGAATTAATGCACAAGTAGTTTTATGTGTTTGCAACACTACAAATCCATACCTCACAAGCTTCTCTTAAATGCACAATTACTCTATTCAGTCTGGAATGTTTAAAACATTTTGGCTGAATAATATCCTTGACACACGCTAGATCGATACCGGCATCAAGTTATACCCTTAGTTAGGCTTCACCCTGAGCAATAACACAATCAGGCAGAAGACAGGAAAAACCTCGTGGAGCTACTGCTGCTGTAAACAGAGCACTGCAGACATCTCATTTAAGCCACAGCGAGTCATTTAGGATGGCCTTGGACTAATCAGCCCAACACTCGCCGTGTCCCACGAGTCTCGGTGCTTTCTTTTTGATCCTCCTGTACCAGTCTAATGAGATTTTTAATTGAACTTTGTGGGTTCCCTTTGAGGACCACAGAGCTCGCGGTCACTCCCAACTGCACTGAACTCTCCGAGGAGTTTCCTGCAAAGGGTGGGAGACCCGTCCTGGTCCCTGCAGGCGCCGCCGCTGCCGCGCTGGGCACCTGCCCAGCCAACAGCCACCCGACGCCTGCGGAAGGCAGGAACATTGGGAATTGCGTGGAGAAACGCACGGCAGGAAAATTTATCAAAATACGTCATTGTGATAAATGACATAAAGTCATTTAGTCACATATAAAGTCACATATCTAGCTTTGATAAACTACAGAGGAAGTCTAGTGTCCAGCCCTACACGTAGTGCTGTTTTATGCCAAACACTTGTTTTTACTAATATTACTCTCCTCCTTAACTCACATTTATAACTTAGGCATCCAGACCACAGTTGGACAGAAATTCCCACCAGGAGAGGAATGGAATTGCAGTGTGATAGGAATCCACTGGGATTACGTGCTTGGGAATACTCCTGCGAGCACCGTTTGCTGTTAACAATCCCAAGAAGCATCTCAAGGTGCAAACAAGTTAGGATTTTGCGTAGCTTTGGTCACAGTCATTAACAAAACCCTTCATTAAAGTTTAAGCTCCTCTCTTGTAAACAGAAATCACTAGTTTGCTCTCTCTGCATTTCCTGCACAGTTAAATTCCTCCACCCATCTATTTAGCACGTGGCTGGAAGACAGGGGAGCATCCTCATTAAGAGGATAGTGGAGATCACCACATTCGTGCACTAATTTTGAGCAAATATAGCGCTCAGAAATGGTGCTTTATTTTCCAGCTCGGGTTACAGCTGCAGCAGTTGCTAATGCCACAGTCCTTGGAAGAATTTTTGCTAATATTTTAATGATGCTGCAGTGTGACGGCATGTTCACTTTAATGAACTGTATAGGCAGACTTAAGCCCAGCATCTCATCTGATAAACTGACTTCAAGTGTGTTTACAAATGGATGATGTTCAAGGTTATCCTAAAATCCTATGCGCGTTGCGCACTACCCCATAAACTAACAAATTGCCTGATGTGTTTAATGTTTTAAGTCCAATAAAGAAGGATGCTGTAATAGTTTAAGTGTATATGAGATTTTCATACGAAGCAGTTCATACAAACGGCATAAAGCTATGTTTTGTCAATACACTGCATTGTGCTTGACAATACAAACTATTTTAATATGATGGAATGATTTCCAATATAATATGGTGTACGTTAAGCTAAGGCAATACAATGCAAACCTACAGGAAGCAGTTCTCAAAGAATAACAATACGGTGTTGTGCAAAAGGATATGTAATTGCTATCGCCTAGAAATGTACCCAGCTTTGCCCTCAGGCTGCAGTGGAGCAGCAGCATCCAAAGCAGCGGGAACAGCAGGTTGCAGTGTGAAAATTCCTGCTTTCTCCCCTGTGAGGAAGGATGAAAATAGTTCTGAAAATATACAGCAAAGCTACCACAATTTTTTCTTAAATGGGGTCCTATCTTATTTTTGTTTTTGTTTTTTTTTTTCCCCATCCCATACTAGAGCTGTAGTGTTTTCTGTCTGCAGCAGGAAAATTTTTAAGCATATTATAGCTACTACTGTATAGCTTTAGGGGAAAAGAGCTATATAATACCGCCCCAATATTTCACAATAGAAAGCTGCTGATAAAAAATAATCGGCACTGTAATGACAGCCCTGCCTCTCCAAACCACATTTTTATTCCTACACATCTCCTGTCTTGTCGTTAATCTGTAATTTCATGTGTATTCCACAGGAAAGCACACATATAGCGCTTTCATACTTCAAGGGGACTACCTTTTCACCCTGTGCTTCTCACATTTTCCGTGTAAGTCTCTATGTAGTCATTTAGAGCTACATATAATAATACGGAGGGTGGCTACACATTAGATTTTATGAATGAGGAGAAATATAAAGATAATACATAGCATGGAAAACAAAAAGCAAAAATCCAAATACCCTCATAAACTTTATTATTTGTACACGTAAAGGCACCAGGTCTGGTAAAAGCAGGTTTTTTGAATTCACTTTGCAACTACACACTGCAGCCTCATATGTATCTTATTAAAGAAAAATGGGAGAGGGCTGAATGCAAAAACAACACGGGAGGTCAAAGACTACAGCAGGTATAACACTGAAGAAAAGAGAGGCATTAAGGTATGGAAAGACACATGTTGCTGAGGGCAAGCGGTAATAAGGAAAAACACATTGAAGAATGGCTGAAAAGACCATGGTGTTATTAATAGAAATCAAACTTTATTTTTTTAAGGCAAGAAGTAACGGAATCTGTGAAAAGCAAGGGCAGGGAGGCTTTCCCTTTCCTGGCTTTTGCCTTGGTTGGCAGAGCAGCGAGGCTGCCCCGCGCAGCTGCAGCTGCCCCTTCACCCACGGGCTGCTGCCCGTGCCCTCAGAGCACACGTGCAGCAGAGCGGGACAGCCTCGGGAGCAGGAAAACCACCAGCAAGGCAGGCAGAGCGCCCAACTATTCCAATATAATGTTTCTCCCCAATCCATAGGGTTAACCTAGGCAGCTGCTCCTTCCAGCTGGCAACCCATCTCAATGCAGGCATGCTATTTTGGATGGGAAAAAATAAAAAAAAGGAAAAAAAACCCAACAACAACAAGAAGAAACGCTGTCAAACTAAATTCTGTGTTAGGATTTGGTTCAAACGTGGACCTACATGGATTAAAATCCTTCCCCTTACACATCTCCCCAAATATTTCCATGTCACAGAGGATGGGCTCCTAGTAAGCCCTGTCAGCGGTGCCCGTGTAGAGTGACACAGATCTCCCTTGTCCAAGGGGTAAGAAACCTGGAGAGCAGCAAGAGGCGTACGGGCCAACAACCCCAAAGGAGCGCAGGGTTCCCTTGTCCAACCTGCCCGCACCAACGCTCGGGATAAATCATATTAAACGGGGCTGTGCATTGCTGCTGACTAGAAACGCCCCTGGCTGGTGGCAGGGCGGTTTTTGCAGGAGATAAATGTAATTTACTGGTGCTGATGCCGCGTTGCTCCCGAGCCGTGCCGTGCCGTGCCGTACTCACGGGGTTGCTCCGCATGGCGCTCCCCACGGCGCGCGCCGCCTTGCCGCTGCCGGCCAGCGCCGCCAGCCGCTGGTAGGACACGGCCTCGCCGAAGGGCACGGCGCCCAGCAGCCTCCACAGCACCTCCCGCGTGAACGACGCTGCGGAGAGAAGGGCACAGGGCTCAGCCCGGGAAAACACGCGGGGAAATGCCACCGAAAGCGCCCGGCGCGCCGAGCCGAAGCCCGCGCGCGCCGGCTACCTGCCAATTTAACTGAGAGCGGCCCGGACACACTCTGCTCTTATTGTATCCTCTATTGCTATATTTAAATACAGGATTATTAGAAAGAGAGCTTCGAGTAACCAAGCACTATAAAAAAAGGATTTAAGGCTTTGATTTTCCTATATTTTTAATTTGCTTCAAGTACAATTATCCTGCTAACTCAGACAATGCGCTTTCTCATTTAATTGGCAGAGTACAAATTAGCATAGAGTCAAATTAAAAAGGCAAGGAATAAGTGGCTCTCCCTCCTTTCCGGAGGTAGCCCTGGCATCTCCGGGTGATTCCCGTCTCCGGCCGGGATGCTCCAGCTCGCCAGCCGGACACTGCAATGCGTCCGGACACCCCAAAATGCCGGGAGCTGGGAAATGCTGCTTCCACCCCAATTCTGAATTTAATTCCCCAGCAAATTGCTTCTAAAGTGCTCCGGCTGCTGAAGCCGTGAATAAGAAAATGCATTTGAGGCAGTTCCCTTCTGCACTTCCAAATTTCACTTTTTCCAAATTTTCCAAGTTTTTATTTTTTTCCAAAATTTACTTTTTTTACGATTTTTACATGCAGGTTTATTTACAGGAGGGAAGCCAGTGGCCACTGCAGGGTTCGAGCTTGCTTTAACACGTACTGCTCTTTGAGGCGCTGGTAAAAGCTCTGGAGACCTAACGGGCAATGCCTTGGCAAGAGGAGCACCCTGGGGAGCAAATAAAACGAAAAATGGGGGGAAAAGCCCCAAAGGCCCCTTGCCCTCAGTCACCACCTCCCTCTTCCCCCTTGGCCAGGAAACAAACTAATTAAAAACATTTTCTTTCTGCAGTTGTCATAAAAACACACGGGTTGTGTTACGTAGGAGCACGGAGAGATGTGGTCTTGCTCTGAGAGGAAGCCCATGCACCCCTCTGTAGGTGTTAAATAATAAAAATCACTTCTTAACTGAAGGGAATGATAATCACTTCATTGAAAAAATCTGTTTAGTCTTTATTATAACATTAAGCAAATTAAACATCAGCATAATCCAGGTGATACGAGAAAAGGGTCATCAAAGAAATTAACTTTGTTGTTCATTAATTTACATGGATTAGTAGAGGGCAAAGAGATAGCAAATCTGCTCTAGTTTTTTTATGATATAATTTCAAACTGTACACCATTTGTGGCAGTAGGGTGACTTTGGGGTTAATCAGACTGATTTGTCCTTTTAATTGCTTTCTATTCAAAGAAAATTCATTAGATAATGTTCTCTTCAAAATTCATGAATCAATTTAACTGAAGAAACCACATTAACAGCTTTGGGTTCATTAGCACAAGCAGTTGTGTTACTAGCTGATTGCTGCGAGGGTTTCCTTAGGCAAACACATTTTGTTTACTGTGATTCCTTTGCAAAGGTTTATTCCAAATCAAAAGGTTACTTCGCTTTCCTGCTTTTTACCCGCTTTTTAAGCCATCGAGCTCAATGTGAACCCAGAGCCCAGGGGCTTTGGGCGCTGCCGCCCGGTGCCGTCGGGCACTGCAGAATGGGGCAAAACGGCGAGAAATCAGCAACGTGAGCGGCTCCCGCCCCATGAAACACGAGGGGTCATAGCTGCAAACAGGGAAACCTCTTGCAGTCGTGCCCCTCGTTGCAGAAATGTATCTGAAAACTCGATCTCATCCTGCAGGGAGCAAATGCATTAATTAGTTTAAGCAGCTCTACGAGACGGTGCCAAATACTGTTATTAAACTGTCTGCAAGTGCTCGTGCCTGTAAGCATAACCTGCCCAAATTAGATGGCTGAACTTTCACCAATTTTCAGCGGGTGCCAACATTTTATGCTGTTAAATATCACTATGAAATGTTGTAAAACGTGCACATAAAAATTAACGCGCTCCCTCTCCCCCTGCCCGGGCTCCCCCCGACGCCGTCTCCCAGGATGTGGCGCTCGGATGCTCACAAGGCATCGCACACGTTGCCAGTGCAAAGTGAGCAAAAGGGAGCGCAACCTGCACAGACTCGTGCAGGGAAATGTGTCCCCCAAAACCGGGCTAATTGTCAAAGCACGGGATGTCTAAAACCAGGGGTGCTGCAAATATTTGGCAAACCCAGCCCAAAGTTTAGTTTTTGCTGTTTTGTCCATCCCAGCCCTAGTGAAGGGCTCATTTCCTGCCCCCCAAAAGCCCAATATTTGCAAGCACGAACAATCATATTTATCCTTTCACACTCTGCCACCACACAACACGTGTATGTGTATTTATGCATAATAATAAACACACTTAAGCTCTAATTTATAAACCCAATACTACATTTCTGCAAGACTTAAGTGAAAATCTCTCAACATATTTTCTTTGAGCGTAGCTCCTATTTTTGGTGGGCTCGCAGTAAGTGGCCAAGCCGTGCTGAAACCCAATTAATGGGAGCTGTTTCTGCTCTGTAGTTTAG
>JAVCKT010015450.1:25000-27956 GCA_032273925.1 Rhynchotus rufescens
GACACGAGCTGTGATTTGGGAGGACTGCCCGGCGGCAGCACCATCGTGCACAGCTTAAGAACATCTAGGAGCACGAGACCTTGGAAAGGCCCTTAGCATTTTTAATGAATATTATTTTTAACTCATACCTCTTCCAAGACGAGCGACCCGCTTTTCCCAAGCACCTAAACAATATCATGGGGATTTTCGTAAGTGGCCTGAGAACATATTTACCTGATCTAACAGACCAATTAATTTACATAGTTCTCCACTACCGGGAAAACGCTACCTCCGTTTCATAACCTGACATAAAAAAACTTCTCGTTCCATGCCCTTTGGCCAAACCCAACGGAATTAAGACACACAGTCAAATGTGTTCATACAAAATTTAAGGGATCACTTTAAGCTGAGAGCAAGTAGGAAGCCTGACTTTCCGATTGATGAACGAAGAACACATATTCCTGTGTCTACAGCAAAGACTGTATTTGTGTATTTTGCTGCTGAGCAATTGTTTGTGAATTCTTAACAAATCCTCCCCAAAAGGATAACCCCTCTCCCTTAAAGAATGGTCAAATAAGGTCAGAGCAGCCTCAATCTGAATTTCAGATCTTGACTTTTGTTGGCTTTTCTTTTCTTTCTTTTTTTTTTTTTTTTTGCATTAAATATGAATGCTATTCAGGGAAACATTTGGAACACTAATTATAGGGAAATACATATTATTTTATTGCTTGCCTGAGAATGTAGAGTTTCATTCATTGTTCACCCAAGTAAAGACAATCGTGAGCTTCGAGCAAAGTGCTAAAATATAAAGGGCCACATTCATTCATGTATTGGTCCAAGCTGCAGCACTATAAAGTACATCAAAAGGTGTTAATGGTTTCAATATTTATCTGCTGCAGGGAAGCACTCTAAAAAGAAGACAGAAAAAAATTCTGCTAATGGCTGTGTCTCTCCATTAAAATGAAAAGCTTAATGCATCTTATAATCAGAGGACAATTTGCAAATCATTAAGAGAAATGTAAAATTCCATTAAAATACAAATCAAGAGTCCCTCACTGGACTAATAATCTTTTTGATATTATTTTGCATTTCACTATTTCTTTTCCCAATATCCAGGCACCACAAATGATCAGTTCTTGAACATGCTATTTACCACAGCCTACTTCTTTAACGAGAGACTGAGAGAAGTATAATCTGCTATTCAGAGCAGGTACTAATGAAGAATTCCATATATTCTGAAATTTAATTAAAACCCCAAAGATTTCAAATTAGATGCAATTTGAAATGCCTGGGGCAGAAATACATGCACTTGCGTGGCAAGGGTATCACGCTGAAAGTTGATACCGTAATTGGTCTTGATGTATTTTTGTGTTGCCAGGCTGAAGCACAGAACTCATAACCATATAAAAATTCTCTGTAGATTACCTGCTCATTGAAAATGCCATCACTCAGGTAGTTCTCTACTAAATTACCATGCTACTAAAATGCACAAAGTGATTCGAAGAGAAGAGTGGCACAGCTGGTCGACGCTGCCAATGAGTTATGCATGCGTCGGCGCTGCCTTTTTTCTTAGTAAAATATGCTCAGTTGAATATTAAAATATAATTGGCATTCAACCTAAGTAGCTTAAACCATTTTGTTATCTTCTTTTAAACCGATTTGGCTCCTCCACAGTTATTTTCAAGGATGCGATTCACAAACTAATGACACCATCACATTCAGCTAGATTTGTACTATTTTACATTTGTCATAAAGAGGAACAATTTCTGCAGCCTTCTAGGGATGTCCTTTAATACGGGCGCCTCTTGAACATCAAAGGCCCAAAGCATGGGGAAAGAAAGAGAGAAAGAGAGAAGGAGAGAAAGAGAGAGAGAGAGAGAGAGAGAGAAAGAGAGGAGAGAGAAAAAGAGAGCGAGAAAGAGAGAAAAAGAGAAAAAGAGAGAGAGAAAGAAAGAGAAAGAAAGAGAGAAAGAGAGAGGGAAAGAAAGAGGGAAAGAGGGAAAGAGGGAAAGAGGGAAAGAAGGAAGGAAGGAAGGAAGGAAGGAAGGAAGGAAGGAAGGAAGGAAGGAAGGAAGGAAGGAAGGAAGGAAGGAAGGAAGAAAGAAAGAAAGAAAGAAAGAAAGAAAGAAAGAAAGAAAGAAAGAAAGAAAGAAAGAAAGAAAGAAAGAAAGAAAAGAAAGCAAGCCTTCTGTATCTGTCTGCAGCTAGTCCTCCAAGTAAAGCAGTTGAGAATTAAGGCATCTAAGCAGCAACATTCAGTTGCAGACTGGAGTGGAATGAGGGTAGCTTTAACAAGAATGATCTAAGTGCCTGGTAACTGATGAGAGAAATTACAGAATTGGGGACAGAGAGTGTCCATATAGTATTTGACCTCCAGGACATATGTCCAGACTTCATTAGCAGACATTTTGGATTGATGTCAATTGGTGAATGCTGTTATCAATTGGAAAATGTTGCCATCACGTATTCTAAAAGCTGAAGAATTATACCCTCCAATTCGCTATAGAAATGTTGAAGAAAAGTGTAGAGAAGGACATGATGTGTCAAGGATTTTTGCATTTTAATAAGTCCCATGACATTTTTGGTGCTGGGTTCATAATTTACAACTCTTTCAAGGAAATCAAACAAAACATTCAAGGAGTCAAAGTTGGAAGCAAATCCCAGAGTTTCATAGTGTTAATGGGTCTCATTGATGGTCACCGCCAGTAAGGGCTCCCTAGGAGCTGAACAGACCAGAAGATTGTAATCACTGATTACAGGCAGGTGAAGGAAATGTGCAAGTGGCTCTGACACCATCTTAACCCTTGATGTCTTTTTAAAGTAAAATGGCCAAGCATGGACTTCCAGTCCCTGATAAGGGACATTCTTTCCCTCATGTGTTGCCGATGGGGGTCGGCAAACCTCGTTCGCTAGCTGGACTGACCTGGGGTTCTACCCGCCCCAGGGCCATAGAGCACAGACACCAATATGGAGGATG
>JAVCKT010015451.1:0-11235 GCA_032273925.1 Rhynchotus rufescens
GGCTTTACCCTCAGTTAACTTTGCCTTCACACTTTATCTTTCCTCATCTTGAAAACAGAGGTTGGGCTGTGGTTCTCTGCTGTTTCCCTGTAGGTTTCACCTTGCCCAAGTGCTGTTTCCTCCCTAAGTGATGGGTGTTGCGGGGGATTTATCCCGTCCCATCCCCTCAGTGTGTGGCAGGCTCTCCTGACGCTGCGCCGGTGCCAAGCGTGCCGTGCTGCAAGGGTTGCAGCGCTGCACTGGTGCCAAGCGTGCCGTGCTGCACGGGTTGCAGCGCTGTACTAGTGCCAAGCGTGCCGTGCTGCATGGGTTGCAACGCTGCACTGGTGCCGAGCATGCTGTGCTGCACGGGTTGCAGCGCTGCACTGGTGCCAAGTGTGCCGTGCTGCACGGGTTGCAGCGCTGCGGGCACCAGGGCATCCTCGGCCCCCGTTGGGTTGCTCCTTAGCCCCAGTTTCTGCATGTGCTGCCCACTGTGGCTGTAGCTGTTCCAAGCGGCCGTTCCTGGCCGCTCTGCTGCTCCGCATACCCCTGCCCCGAGGAAGGCCCCAATCCCCACTTTTATCCTTTGGGCTCAAATGCATGAAGGGATCGTGCCTCGCTGTTATTAGTCTGCTCTTGAAAACTGCAGGGGAGGGTTGACGTCTGTTACAATGGAGTCCTACCCCCTCCACCTCAAAACTGCAGGGATTTTTATCCCGTGCAATTCCCAGAGCCCTGCACAAGGTGGTTATGCACCACAGCCAGGGTGGCAATGCCATCTCTGTTCCAATGGGTGCAATAAAAATAACACGCCTTTTACAATGAAGGGGAATACGTAGTGAGATATTTGAAAGGTTGTTCAATATTGTGACAACAAATCAAGGTGCTCTAAGTGCCTTTTTGATGGAAGTTCATCTTTGTTTTAGCTCATTGCTGTAAGTGTATCGCAGATCTCTAGGTAGTAGTGAGCAGCATGAAGTTTAATGCTGCTTTACCTGTGAGACTTCTAAGTGACTTTTATTGATTACTGAATGAGATGGCTAATACAATGGTGATGTATTGTAAAATTTTTATGTAGTCCTGCAGCCAATGTTGCCTCGACTTTTCAGTAAAAGCATTCCAAAATGATTAAATATTTTTCCATTCTAAACCTGTGGTCTTTTTAATGTTTAACGATGCTTTTCTGGTCTTAGGAACTTTCTAAAATATTTTGTAATCATTTTTAAAAAATAAAATATTAGTAAGTACCTCAAGAGTGTTTCTTACTCCTGCTGCTACTGATCTGTTCTCACGAAGCAGCTGTCCCCGAGCAAAGCGCAGGAAATAACCTCTCTCCATGTTCCCGGTGTGCAGGAAGGAGCCCGCATTGTCCTCGGCCTCTTGCAGGGCACTGGGCTCCAACTGGGAGCCCCGCACAGCTGGAGTTTCCATGAGGAAAGGTCCAGGCAGGTCAGTATTGCTGCGTACCACGGGGTTCAGTCCGTAACAGGCTTTGTGGCTACTGTGGTCACGACAAGGGTCATTGCGTGCTGCTTTCCTACTCTCCGGGCTACTGGAATCGAAAAAGCAGGATAGATAAAATGCCTGGTGGCCAGAATGCAAGCGATCCGTGCTGGGAAGGGGCCCCACACAGAGACGCTGGCAAAGGCTGCAGTGACGAATGCCGCACAGGGCGACAGCCAGTGTGTCCCCAGCACTCACTCACTCTAGTTCTTGTGACCTCTTATCTCTTGGCCAAGTGTCAGCACAGGGCTGGGCAGATAAGCGGCCGTGGCTGCCTGGAAGTGGGCAAGCACTGGGGTGACGGCCGGGGCCTCCAGGGAGGTGGCAGCAGCAGCACTTGTGGGCACCGCGGCTCCCGTGCGGCCTAGCGAGGGCAGCACGGAGTGAATGTGGCTCCCCGCGAGGGCAGCATGGAGCAAATGTGGCTCCCCGCAAGGGCAGCACGGAGCGAATGTGGCTCCTGGCGAGGGCAGCACGGAGTGCATGTGGCTCCCCGCGAGGGCAGCACGGAGCAAATGTGGCTCCCCGTGAGGACAGCATGGCCTCGGAGCGAGCGCCCGCCAGGCCTCGGCCGCTGGGTGGGCCGTGTGTGGGCAGGTGTCGCCCCGTGCTGCTAGGCCTCAGTTTCCCTTTCCAGCCCTGCGGTTTGGGAAAGGCGGCTCGGCCACCACACTCCAGCCCCCATCCTCCTCCTCCTCTTTCTCCTTCTCCTCGCTGCCTCCCTGCACCAGCCGCTGCTCTTCCCAGTGCTCTGTCCCCCCGCGCACGGCCCAGTGAGCGGATGGAGCTGCCCCCCGGCCCAGAGCAACGGGCCAGCTCGGGAAGCAGAGCCGGGCCTCGCCGCTTCTGCTCGTGGTGCCAGCACGACACCCATTCTCACACTCCTGTGCCCCTTGCTCTATTTCAGAGGCTGCGTGCCCTGTTGATGCTCGTGTTGTTGAAGTTCTGCTTCCCATTCCCATCCCTCTGATCCGTGCTAAACTTTGCCACTGGTGGTGGTTCTCAAATTAGCCAGGACTGAGTGGTCTATCCGAGCGGGCACAACACCACACCACACCAAAAAACAACCGCCTTCGGCCAGGGCTCATGAACAAGGGGCTCGTTAAGTTTTACGTCAGGGCTGATTTACTGACGCAGACGCGAGGGCAGCCCGTGCGGGACGGAGAATGCCCGGGGCTCCAGCAGCAGCAGAGGGCTCCACGCTGCTCGCCGGCCCCTCGTGCAGAGCAGCTTGTGCTGCGGCACCGGCACACAGGCGACAGGTCGGGCGTTCACACTCATCCCGTGCAAATCTCCCTCAAGACACTTGCTGATTTTCTCCCCAAGGGAATCATGTTTGCTCCATTTGGGCTGTAAAGCCACACAGAGGATGAGCGCTGGCTCCAGTGTCCCGGTCTTCCCTTGTGTGCCTGAGGGCGAGGTGCCTCTAAGTCTGCACTGCTATTTTATTTTCCCAGGATTTCCAGGGCCCTTCCATAATCCCTCCCATGCCAAGAGGGCTGCTGAGCTCCTCCTGCACAAACGCTATCATATGAGGAAAAAGCAGGCGTTTCAAACACACATAATTTAGACAGGACTCTGTGTGAGTGGTGCTTTCTCCTGCAGGGAGCAACGTCCCGCCAGCCTGTTCCCAGCTTGCCCTGCCATGTCATCCTCACCGCAGCCTCGCTCCAAACGCCGTGGGGCTCTCGCTGTCTGCCTGGGAGCCCCACACTCGGCCACAGAAACCCGCAGGTGCTTCCTGCAGCGCTGCCCTGGGCTGTGCACGCAGCGGCACGCTGGCTCCCCTCTCTACTTGTGCGCAGCTCCCCCTTACCCGGGTGCCCTGTGGCACCTGCAGTGCTGCGCACCACAAGCTGCTCCTTCAGTGCTGCTGCTGCAGGTTGCGGTTTATCCATTTGCAGCAGTTACTGCTGGTGCTCTGGGGCTGCAGGTGCCCAAAGGGCAGTGTAAGGGATTGACAGCCCCTGTTTGCACGCGGGCTGCTGCCACACTGAGCTTTTTATCAAAAATGAACTGCGGCGAGGTAGCTCTAGGGCTGGAGCAGTTTAACTTGGATCAAGCCAGGAGGTACACACACACAAAAAAAGCACATTTAGATTGAAATCATCTTATCTACTGCCTCACTCTTCTGCCTCCAAGGCTCTGCCCTTCAAGGCTGGCCATGGCATAGTGCTGGACTGCAGGGAGCGGGCAGCTTGGGAACAGGTCTGCCCTTGCCTGGTGAGAAGCCGCTCCCAGGAACGCTCCTCTTGGGCCCCCTTCTGCAAAGCCGAGCTCAGCAACCCGCGGCGAGCGAGAGAGTGAGCACTGCAGGGAGCAGCCAGCGCTGCACGGAGGCGCTGCGAGCACAGCAGTGCTGCTAAGAGCACGGCTCCTGCCTTGGGGCGCCCTGCGCGCTGCTCTGTGGGGTTCTGTGCCCCTCTTGCCCACCGCAGCCGCCCAGCACCCCTCCTGCCCTGCCCCTTGCTCGCCGCCCTGGCCCGTGCTCACGCAGCAGCCTCGCAGCGTGAGCGCCGCGGCGGTTCCGCACTGCTCCCCACAACGTGGCTTCGGCTCCCCAGCGCCAGCTTCCCAAACTACAGCTTCCACGGTGTTAAGTCAGACACTACATCTTGTGGGTATGTGAAACTGAAAACCTCATCTTTAAAAAACAAACAAACGAACAAAAAAAACCCCCCATACCTTTTGAGTTTCCTACCTGCCAGGCATGCCAGGCTGCTTCAGTTTCCCCCTTAGAGCAGCTCCGGCAGGATGCAATCCATGGGCAGCCCTTTGCCAGCTGCTCCAGGTGGAGGGGCTGTTCCCGGCAGCGCTCCTCTGATGGCTCTATAAATCTGGAAGTCATTGCCCTGGTAAAGCAGCGCAGATCAGAGGTGATAACCCACAGGAGGGTAAAGCGGTTTCCTCGGGTGCTTTTAAGGACGGGCTTGTGTGGGCACGCCAAGGCCCCGGACGCCCCAGTAGTAACGGAGGGTGCCCATTAACATGACGGCCCGGGGCACTACCCTGGGCTGCTAGCCAAGGCTCAAACAAGGCTCAACACGTGGCAAGAAGAGATGCTCCCAGGTCAAAAGTCTTGCATCCTCCCTCAGCTTTAGCACGACACAAAAATCTGAAGAGACTATGAAATAAAAGCAGATTCATATATATTTTTTTCACCTCGAGGCACTCCTCGTCTCCTGAAGTCCTGCCATAGCCACAAACTGTTGACACTTGACAATATGTGCGTTGGCTAGTGAGGGGCTCACGTTAGTTCCTGTGCCCCTCCACATGCACACAGCAATTTGCTCCCTAAGCCTTTTTAGCAGGGAAGAGTCCACTCCTCTGTATTTCATATAGTGCAAAACAGCCATTTCAGACCAGTGGAAGAGATGTCACAGAGCCTGCAGTGTCTTTATCCAGCACTTTGGTCCTCAAGCCCTTCAGGGCCGTCCTTCCTCTTTTCTGTAACAGTTTCATTTCCCCTTCTCACCTTCTACCTGCACAAAACTTACCCGCTCTCTGCCTCCTCTCCAATCCCCATAGATCAAACATCAGTTCTTTGTGCAGTATGAAACTACCCCTTTTCCTCCCCTAGAATTTTATTTTAGGTTTCAGCAAAAACTGAAACCCAAACCCCATCTGCATTGGCTTAAAGAAAATGTTACATCCACCTCAGAGGATGGACAACTTCTGGATGCTGTAGTCAGATACCAGCACATCCACATGCAATATGGGGAGGGGGAACACACATGGAAAACCACTGGTTTAGTAAGAAGTAGTAAAAAGTAGAAAAATGAACAGAGAGCAATCTTATTCTCACAGCCATTACATCATCCCAATAGCAAACATAGTTTATTTTTAAGAAACACCTGGAATTCCACATTCGACAAAGTCCCAGACAAACAGAGCTTTCAGAACGAGGCCGACCCTAAAGAAAACCCAGAACACTTTTGCAGGCAGCCCTGCCTCAGTGAGGTGCTGCAGTGCCTGACAGACAGAGCTGTCACTCAGACACCCTGGTAAAGCTGGTGAGAGCAGCAAAACTGTGCTTTTCCTGGCAGGCATGTTTCACAGGGAGGATATGGGGGAAGTGAGGAACCTATGCCAGCAGAAATGTCACTTTTCCAGCCTGAAAACATCCTGCGATAAGAGCATCTGGCGGGTCTCTGGACCCAGCACTGCTGTAAGGGCTGCAGACATGCCTTAGCCCCATGTCTTTGGCACAAAACAGAGAGGGCACTGCCACTTACTTCTCTTGATCCACTATTTACAAGAGCACTTCCAGCAAAGCAGTTTACTTGGGCATCACAGAGCGTCATCCGGGAATTCTCTGGCTGCTGGACGGCATGAAATTCCCCTAATGTTCCTTTCTCAGAGTGGCGTGGGAGGTTGCAAAGGCGCTGGGAGAGGGAGCACGATGCAGGCACGGGGCGGGAACGGCCTTTTCTCCGGGCAGCGTTCGGCCTCCGGTTGCAATCTCAGCAGATGCTTCTCCCCACGGAGAGCCCGTGTCAGCAGCGCGCGAGCTGCGCGCAGCAGAGCACTCGCTCCTGCACGTGGTTGGCAAGAGCAGGGAAAGCACCTAACACCTACGTGAGCCCTTCCCTCCAGAGGCAAAGGAGACACCAAGAGAAATGCAGCGTTGCTGCTTCCTCTCAGGGAAGGGAAGAGTGAAAGGAGAGGTTGCATCCCTACCCATCTACCATGCCCATCCAGTTTTCTACAGCATGGTCATTAAATTGCTGACCAGTCCTGATGCATGGCTTCAGACAAATAGAAAAAGGCCAGAAAATGTTGCTCAGGGGACCTTTATAAATCCTACTATTTTCCCAGAAACCTGCTGCACTGTTATGGCCAGGTGGAAGAGGCTGACTTAGTGCTGAAAGTCCCACTTTAGATGCTAAAGGGAACATCAGTCTCCAAAAAGAGTAATTTCTAGGAATGCACAGAATTTTTCTACTGAACAAGTCCTGCAAACATCCATTTTACCAATGAGCATTTGTGATAAAGAAAAAGATCCCACAAGCCACTACATAAATATTATTGGATACACATTTTGGCACAGAGAAGTTTAAGAAGAACCCTTGATTGTTAATAAATGATAAAAAATTGTGAAGAAAATATTGGTTTCATCACATCCTATACTGTTTGGGCTAGAAAGGAGCGTTTGCAGTGATTCATCCAAATTGCAGTTCACAATTTTTGTTGCTGGCTAAACTGATGTTAAAAATAATCCATGGTTATGAAACGGAGAGGTAACAAAACCTTGGGTTTCTGAAGGCACAAACTGGTTTGTCACAGTTCCTTTGCTAAAGTAATCATCTTTGAAAGTTAAGAACCAGACAGGAATTTGCAATATTTCCCTTCTGTAAACAGATGGGGGAAATCAGAAGTGCTTTCTCCATCCTTCTGGAAGGAGAACTGACCAGCTCTCTGAAAGAGTTTTAATTGCACTTACTGCAAACAGTTGGATATGATCCACTGCAGCTTGTGAGACAGAAATCATTCTTCTTTAGTAAGCTCAGAAAAAGCAGGTTCTCCATTATGAACTTTTTGGGGGTAAAGGGAAGGCAAAAAACCTTTGGCTCCCAACAGTGTTTTGTATAGGTGTTCAAGTAGATCTTCAAAAGCTACCCGTTGTCCAGGCTACTAACAAAATACCGTGCTCTCTTCCCAGGGCTGGATTCTTCTCTTTGGTATCCTATTTGGTCAGGCCCGGATGTCTTGCTGAGGTGAGTCATACAGCTGCATCTTTGAAAAGGAAACCAGTGTGATTTGGGTTGTCATGAACAAATTCATCTACTAGGTTAAGGAACACACAGGAAACCTCCTCTTGACTGGGGCTAGGGGAGGGAGAAGAGAGGATGATGACACATTCATCGCTTACTAGAAATGAGTTATTTTGCTCCATGTTAGATGGTAACAGTTGTCAGTAGCTGTGATACATCTGTGTTGACTGACATTACTGAATTACTGTTTTGTGAGTAACTGAGTAGCAGGGAACAGTAAATCCTTCCAGATAGGCACTGCCAGAGGAAGATAGAAATATTCATTTAGGCGAGCACCTGGCAGGTGCTAAGCGTGATACTGACCTGTCGACTGAGTGATGCATGAAACTTTGTAGGATGACCATATGCTTAGAACACAAAGAATCGTAGCCAGGAATCCAAAAGTCTGTGCAAAACAAACAACAATAATAATAATAAAAGAAATATGTATACAATGTAAGAGGATTCATATTCCATGAATATGAGTCTCTTGTATATCAAAATATGTATCTCCTGAGGTAATCAGATTAAAACTTGTTTTCTTCCATTCTCCAATATACTAAAATTACTAAAAATTCTGTAGTGTACCAGCAGCTTACGTCTGTCAAAACAAGAGTGACAGACTGAGAATCACATAAAAGGGGAAAACCAAGATGGAGAGCAGCAAAAAGCTTCACCTTTAGACTCCTAGGGCTCTGGAACAAGAAAAGGACTTTTGCTGACATCTCCCATTCCTGCTCTTGTGGCAAATGCCATTCAAACAGCAAAGGTCAATGTGGCCCATGCAGAGACCGATTTGCAGTTCCTGAAAATCCAGTCTTTGGAGAGCCCAGTACAGCTTTGACCCAGAAGGCATCCATCCGTGTGCCTTCTTGCCACTGGCAAGAGCTGGGATGCTTCTGAAGGGATAGGTGCACTCGCCACACACCAGATTATTATGAGAAATATTTTAGGACCTCTCCAGTGAGGTCAGTGCTTTGATTAAAGGGGACTTCTTAAAGTTCCCAAGACACCACTCTTGACTCAAGAAGGGAGAATATACCTGCTCCACAGACTGACCAAAAGCGATCTGTCACTAAACAAGTCTTTCCTTGCCATCTGCCAAATAAACAAGTCAGGCAAGTCTTTTAGCTACTACAAAACACATTAGCAGGATTAAGTTAGAGGAGGCAGATCTTTTGCTGGACGTGTATTTTAAGACCTTTTGCTGTCCAAATTCTTTCGCCCCTCTCAAGAGGCACAGCTCTACAAAGCCCTCCAGGCAACAGAGGCAGAGCACATCCAGTAAATCAGCCCACGACCACCCTACATTTTAGCTCAGAAGAAATGATCTTGAACAAGGCGCTATTCAAGAGCAAGTAGGTATCAAATGCAGAGAATAGGGATGAGGTGACTTCTAGTTGCTAGAACAGCAATTCATCAGAAGTGACTTGTCTTAATTCTTCCTGCAGATGCATTAGTCTCTGTGTGTTAAAGCTAGAGACTTTGGTTTCAGCTCATGGATGAGGCAAATACCCACTTCTGTGATGAGTCTGGAGTCCACAACCCCTTTCGGGTGGCATTTTGTTATGAGAAGAACTCACGCACTGAGGTGAGTTTGAAAGTAGTTCACCCACTAAGACACAAGCAAGGCAAGTCTCAGAGAATAAAATGACAAGCAATAGATTTATAACTACTGTATTAAAGTATTATGTCCTACTTAATACACATTGTAATAAAAAAAAGTCAAGGCTAAAACACAGTCTTACCGCTCCAGTCACCAGTCCAGCCAAATTGTAACTCTTGGATGCTGCTACGATCGATGCAATGAGAAGCAGAATTGTACCGATTAAATAATGAAGAAACTCCTACAAAGACAAGAGTAACCTGCTTTAGAATGAAAGTTTTTCAGGGAAGCATTTCAGTATGCATTAGAATCCAGAAAATTTGGCAAAGGTCCCTCAACTGTGTCCTCAACCCAGAGGAAAGAAAAATCAGGAGTACACCTGTGAAACAAACATGAAGGAAAATGAAACATTTTCTGAATTCTGTACCGTATGTGACTTGCTCTTTCAAAGGGAGAGCCAGTCTTCGTGTCCACTGATTTCACTGGGGTTACATCTACTTACTGGGTATGGACCCAAGCCTTTCAATCCAACGTTGCGCATTATTGATAGTGAAATTTTTATGTTTACAAAAGAGGCAAAGCAAATGCCTCTACTCCAGACAACCTTAGAAAGAAAGTGAATCTACTTTTGGATTTACTAACATCTCTCTTAAAACCAAGACAGGAGAGAATCAGAAAAACGAAACAAAACAAAATCCCCACAATTCTCTCAAACCCTCATAACCATGATAAAAGTTTCAGGATATCTGCCTTAAGCCAGCGAGCGTGCCTGCAGGCCAGCTATGCAGCAAAACATGATGCCACCGCTTGCTCAGATGAGAGTGCTGAGGCACCACAGTCAACCTCTTCCCTACTCAGTGCAGGGCTGCTCCAGGAGCCGGTTTGGTCTCATTATAAGCAGAAATTATCTGGGGATTTAGAGTCTGAATCCCCACAAAACTTAGGGTAAACAATGAGGGTTTTTTTGCCAGAAGTTTATTTCTGCAAAATGAGCATTGGTTGTTCCTTTAGGGATGCAGAGGAGGGATGTCTGCCCTGCACGAGGAGCATGAGCCAAACAAGTGCCACGTGTAAAAAGGGAAGAGTGATTCCTTCTTAAATCAAAGGAAAGAGAATATAAACTCAAAATGAAATTGCTCAAGGGAAATGGTCTATTGTACCACATCACAGCCTCTTTCTACTAGCTCAAGTGTTAAAGCAGCTGAAGAGGATCCTTGTGAAGATGTATTTTCTCCAATTGCAACTTGCCTTCCCCTTTAGTAGACCCATAAATACTTTTACTATATCCACAAATACTTTCCAGGCAGACAAATTAGCTGTCATAGGTAAAATTAACAGGCAAAGGCTACTCTCTCCTTCTCTCCTAGACAAATAAAGCAGTGTTTGCAGACCTGTGCTTTTGAGGAACCAAAGAATGGACCGAAGAATTGACAGAACCCAAGAGGAGCAACCCTGGCACAATCAGGATGGTGCAGCCTCCAAGCTTGAGGTCAGCTCTGAGCAGCCTCCTGAACCACTATAATTCTGCTGGCTGCAAATCACATCTCAGAAAGCAAGGAAGGGATCCTACCAGGGCACTCTGCCAAACACTACTCGTAGTTTTATAGTCCTCTTACAGGACTTCCTAGTCTGTTCTTAACACATTTATTTGACCAAAGGGGACTTAGTTGTAAAAGATGAATGATGCATCATAACAACCCACAAAGCTATTTGAAGTTAAGCAGCCATAAACTCCAGTGCCTTAAACATATCAGTGACTTTAGGACATTTGATGAACAAATGTGCAACAAAAATTAAAAGCATTTCAGTGGTGTATGCAAAGCTCAAAACAGCATGTCAGTCTTGTAGCGACGATGCACACTGTAAATGTAGCCTCTATTAAAAGCTATCAACTATTTCTTGAATTTAAGAATTCTCTAAATTACTAAAAGCAAAAAATAAATGTTAAAGTGAGGAGATCAGTGTGAGATAGCACAAGAAGATGGACGACCTAATTTAAAGATCAGCCCAGTGAAGTGACTCACCGCAAGGGGCCAGCTGACACACGTGAGCAGCCTGTAGATTCGGAAAATGTGCACGATGTAGAAGAACAAAATCATAACCAAGTCGCACATGGCGACGATCTGAAAGTAGCTGTACGCGGTGTAGTCCGTCCACTGAGAGCTGTTCACACTGATGAACGCAATGAGCAGCAACACCTGAAAGACAAAAATGCACATTAAAGAGGTTTGGAGCAGTGCTCAGAGGCCTGCGGAGATTTTAAACACAACAAAAGGGTATTTAGAAACTGAAGACCAACAGGTTTAAAGCAAATCCCTCTACTCAGCCCTGGTGAGGCCACATCTGGAGACTGTGTCCAGTTCTGGGCTCCCCAGTACAAGAGGGATGTGG
>JAVCKT010015452.1:2308-12713 GCA_032273925.1 Rhynchotus rufescens
CAGACTTAATGACCTTATGGCCTACAATTATGCTGCCTTTGCATACAGAAAGCTTGAAAAGAAGGCTTTTGCAATATTAATATTAAGCAAAAGGATTACCTTGAGTATATTGCACCTTGCTCTGTTTCAGAACTTTTTGAAGGTGATATTAAAGACTGTCATTAAAGCTAAATTTGAGTAACAGGGCAAAATCAGAACAGTTAACATTGTGGGCAAACATACTCTAACACGGAACAGCTGGCGTAACATCTGAATCACAGTTACTTTGTTGACAACCAGGAGAGACCACAATCTTCATCACAGAATACACCAAGCACAGCACATGAGGATCCTGGAAGAAACAAGTCTGCATCCCAAAGGAAAGTATCCTTGAATAGGCTTTCAACAGGAGTCATTTGAAAAAGAAGGGGGAAAAAAAACAGACAGAGAAGGAGAGAGAGATCCATCTAATTTTTAAAAATGTCAAGGGACTTGGAGCTAGTTGCCCTGTGTGGTACCTAGGCAATGGACTTTGTCACTGACTGTTCTTCATGTTCTTTACTTCTACCTAAGTTAATCAACAAGACCCACGGTCAAAAATGTCACCTAAGTTTCTGAAGATTAATAATTATATTTAAATCTGATCTAACACAATCTGTGTAATATTCTAGTCTTACTTACTTTGTACACCTCTGAACTTGCTTAGCATTAGTGACGATAAGGGCAACAATTTTTGGTATCTGTCAGGAGAAAAGCAAATGATTGAGTCCTAGCAGAAAATAGAAGTTTCTTCACACTTTAAAGCTTGGCAATAGCTTGCATTGTGCTTGGCATTTGTGCTAGAAGGTGAGGGGGATGGAGATCCATCTCTGAATAGATTTTGACTGAACTGGAGACGCTGGTGCTAGAACTCTCAGTGATCAAGTAAAAGGCTTCAGATCTCTCAATTCTACTGAGGAGGAAGGCAAAGCCAAGGGAGGCTTTTCTGGAAGCTAAGGGGACATGGAGAGCTTTGAAGGCTCTTTGAGAGGAATGTGAGATTGCATGCAAGGTCTCAGAAGACAAAAAGAAAAAATAGTATCAAGCCTTTTCCGAAGCTGCGCGCTAAGGATTTTTCCAACTGAAAATTCCCTAAAGTTCTGGCTCACTGAATTCCTCTAGTTCACTGGAGACCACCTGGGATTAGAGGCTCTCTCATTTTTGCAGCAACTCTATCTACAGCAACACTAGCTGAGCAATGTTATTTATTTATGTGCAGTTTCATAAGTATTATTGTTGTGTTTTACTAAGTAAATATAGTTGAGTAACAGAAAGGATGGGTATTTGTTTGCCAAGTCCTAAATAGGACTGGTCTGATGGTCCCCTTGGTCTGATGGAACCATTCAGAGAGGGAGACAACACTCTCCTGGGGCTGAAAATGCAGCCAAACAATGGGGAAAACAGAAGGCAGAAAAATGAGCAACCAGCAACACTGCTGTACAGCAAGCAAAAACTTTTAAGAGCAGTATGTTGCTGACAGATTCAAGCCTTGAAAAGAAGCAGCCTTCCTGGAGGCACAGAAGCTAGTAAATAAAAAGGATCATGAATGGCTTTCTGGCCTTCAGGCCAAAAACCAAAGCCTAGTTGAATTCTGACTAATGTTCTCTTCTTCTTTCCCCGTAGTGGTGACACTCAAATGCCAAATAAAAATAATCACTGATATATGCCATCCTTCAAACTGTTATCAGGATTTTCTGGGAAAAAAAATTATCATGGAATAAAATAACATTAGGAAGTAAGCTAACAGACAGAATTGAACGCTGCATAACATTTTGCTTGTTCAAATAAAACCCATTTGCTTTAGGACATTCGAAGTCCTTTTGGTACTTCTAATCTGTCAATACTGAGGAAGAAGAAATGGGAAGGGTACATCACCTCAAAGCTCTGCCTCTCGCAGAGTTTCAACACTGCAGCACATGGGCCTGTGTCAACAGATTTACCAGTTTCAAGAACCTAAAGCCCAGCCTTCACAAAAAGTGAAGTATAATAACAACTCCTAAAAATAACTGTTATTAATGTTATTGTTAAGAAGAATGACTATACTGCATGAAGAGAAAGGTTTAAAACCTAGAGATTTGAAAGAAGTCAAAATAATAAAAGAGAAAGGTCTAGTATTTTTTCCCAGATAAAGGCTGAATGCTACCAAGATTATATTCAAATTATACTCTTTGGTTTTGTTTCTCATTGACCCCCTTTCCAACCTTCCCCAATCCCCTCCCAAACTAACCCTTATAAAATAGGGATGGAAAAAATAACATAAATCTGCAAAAGGGCAAAATTAGCTCTACAGCTGAGAATTGCTTTCAAACTGCCAAACTACACTTACGCCAAAATCAATCTAAAAATGCTAAGAAGAAAGAAGTATTTCTCTTCAGGCTTCTATATTATTACTATATGTACACAATAGGATTACTACTATGGCTAAAAAAAAAAGTTCAAATATGTGAGGTGCAGGCAAGAATATGATACAATCCGCATATGAAAAAGCTCTCTAGATAAAATTCTGTTTGCCTCTCACCTGTGGCAATATTCTCTTCTTTATTATTGCTCTTCTTCCTATTTTTGCCTGATCCATTTCTCCTCATTCTGCTGATTCCTAACTTATTCTGCCTGTTCTTGTCATTCATCTTTGGCTACTCAGTCTTCTGTCATTTTTTCATTGTTATCTAATATTCACCCTGGCCTTTCAAAGGTACAGCTCCTGACCACTCTCAGATTATTGTTGAGCACCCACATCACAGGACTTCAGCTCACATGTGACTACTCCTATCTGTGAAAACTATTCACTTTACAGTAACAGAAATGCAACTCTGCCCTTTGACTGATGTGTCAAAATACCCATATAGTAACGTTTGTCTGTCAAATTTGTCTGCTGTGCCAACAACTGGTCTCAGAGCCATACATAAGTGTTTACTAAATAAATACTGAAAGCAAGTGGTCCACCTCTCATATACTTTTTCAATGCTTCTTAGCTTCCCAAAGAGGTCATAATTATAATTTACCTTTTCAAAAGATTTTTTTTTTCATAATAACAGCTACAATCAAGTAAAAATAAATTTTCTTTTCTGAATCAGATCTGAACTTCTGCAACCAGTTAAAAACTCACAAACAAAGGGAACAAGGAATGAGACAGAAGAAAATGTATTATGAACTATTTGTTTTACATAAATGGCATCAACCACACAGAGAAGTCCCTAATGAATTATCACATTTAGTTCTATTTCAGCTCAGGCTGTTACCATTATTCCATAAGTACTTGAAAAACGATAGGTTCTGTTAAAACATGCCACACACTGTGTAAAACTTTAAACGTATTTCTTTTGTTTTTACCATTACAAATAGGCCAGAAGTTACCAAAAGTAGTTACCAAAAGTAGTCCTGCTGAAATCATCTTACCACTACTGATGAACAATTCTGCAAGCTGCTCCTTGGAGAAACTAGCATCCACTTCAACTTTAACTATTTCACATGAGGATCCTGCAGCCACTTGTTTTTGCTGTGTTGAAAATTAGCAGATTTACTGAAAAGGTACACACTTCAGTTTTCAAACTACTGTTCTCTACTTGTGCATTACATTTACATTGCACATTACATTTACATGCACATCAACACATCTAGGCTGTGTTAATACCTTCATGCAGATTGCTATCTGATGTGCTATGTAGTCTTGCAAACTTCCTTCTGGCCCATGGAAGATAACATTGCGGTATTGCTCAACCTAAGGACAGACAATGAATTAGGCTTGAAAATTAAAGACCCGGATATTTCTTTATCCAAAAGAGCCAAAAGATCCTAATTTATAAAACTACAGAAAAAGATTCTTTCATTATATATATTGAAAAAAATCAGGTAGCAGGGATGTGTTTAAGAGTCACAGACATATATATATCCTGAATTTGGAATCAGACTATGTAAATCAGAATGACCTTAGTGTAAGTCAGTTAAGCTCAGGGCTTAACATTATTTTCACCTTAGCTTTCAACTTAAGTTAGTTACCAATATGTAGAATAAAAATGGATTGCACTATCTTAACTGTAAAATTATTTCAGCTATAAAAATTCAATGCATATGAATAAGCCTTCACAGAATACGGTCAAATCACTGTGCAATAGCAGAATTTTGAATATACCAGAAACCTACAGCACACAGCTATAATTTTAATAGCATAAAATACTATCAAAGGATCTGCATAATTTATGCAGATTTTAAAATAGTTCTCATTTGACTACCTATGATAAAACAAATAAGCTGTGAAAGCTTAACTAAATCATGTTACTCCATTTTATTTCCATTTGCAGATATTAAATAACTTCTAAGGGTCACAGATTTATATACAAAGCTGACCACAAAAATCAGGTCTCAACTGCTTATATTAATGACTTATTCTAGCTCTGCATTTCCAGCAAAAACTGAAATAACTTTGGAAAGAAATAAGGTATCAGAGAGCTTCTAATATATTTTGCTAAGCAGCTCAGATGGCAACTATTTAAAGAAGAAATGCCTTGTGTGACTAAATTTAGAGGGGGAAGGATAAGAGGGAACTTTATTTTAAAATAGTATCTTTCATCCCTTTTATTTATTTTTTAATCTTGACATTCTTTCATAGAGCAGATGATCAATATTTTTAATCATCTCTTAAAAAAATGTTTCACATATGAATAGCATAGGGAGGGAAGCTAAGTACTTACAAGGCGGAGGTAATTCTGAAGTGTCTGAAGATGGATCATAGATGCATATGTCACACTATTTAGACAGCCTTCTTGAGGTCCTTTTTAAAGAGATAACCAAATAACTTTAAAAGAATCTTCCTGTTTATATGCATTTATTATAGGCACATGCTTTTTATACAGTATCTACAGTAACCTCATAAAAATTAAGGTAATGCAAATCCAAATAGAGAAGAAATTAAAGGTATTCATCTAGCAACACAGATTTATGGCTGTAACCATTGATCTGTGATCTAGATTTAACCATATAGCTGTATCCCAGATCTACGACATAAGTAAAATGGTTATTATTATATAATTACAGAGTATTAGGTTTTTATATGGCAACATATTTTCTAAATTTTAAAGAGCTTTTTAAATTTAAATAATTTTAATAACCATATATGTATATGAAGCCCAAACAACACTCAGGAACAAAGACAGCAGCAAATAATTCTCAAATTATACATTTAATGAAATGTTTTATTGTTCAAAACTGAAAATTACAAATTGAAAATTACCCAACAAAAACACTGTGATATGCTCAGCTCTGTTCCTCTTCAAAAAGTCCCATGGTGGTTGGGAAAAAACCTGGCCCGTTGACCATGAAATGTTTCCTGTTTAAAATAAATAAGATATTCATTGCGTTTATATATAAAGTGTTCCATACCCAAAGTCTATTTGGTTGCCTGCAAAGATTGCATGTATATGCCTATTTGACAAATAGATTAATCCTACTTACTGAATCAGACTGATCAGACTGATAATACTGATATTTTCTTCTAGATAAAGACTGAAATTCAATAGGCTGGCTTGCAAAGACTATTTAAGCGTAAGATTACACTTAAATGTAAGATTACACTACACTTCAGGTAAAACAAGAAAATGTGCCCAAACAAGAATATCATTTTGTTTTTTTGTTTGAAGATGAAGCAGAAACTTGTATTGTATACATCTGCTAGCAGCTCCCAATTTCAGGCAACTTTCTCATTATTTAGATTCTTTATAAAGATGTTTCTGTTTTACCTTAGTAAGTGAAGCTACATAAACCTCAAGTTGTTCTGCTCAATCTGTGCTTAGGAAACTCAGTCAAGATTGACTGTACAGATTTAATTTTCTGTTTTACTGGTCCTGTTCCACAAGTAATATAGATCTCTTCTCTGGAGTGCTGAATTGAGTAAAGGACTAATTAACTGGGACCTCCAGCCCGGAGATGAAATTAGAATGCATAATCCATTAAACCACCTACACAGCTGAAACTAAATAACACTGTCATGCTGGTAATGTTCTAAGTAGTATCTTTCTTACTGTAAGGTTTAAAAGATCCAGAAGCCTCAAATCTTTTTGTACTTACTATTTTTGTATAAGAGTACCTTTACAATAAGTACTACTTAAAGTAACTTGGAGTATAAAAATGGTTTATTAAATGAATTGTAGTCATGACATAACAGATCAGGCAACTATCACCAGTAGCTTAAAATATACTTAAATGGAGTTTTGCCTTTCTTTAGAAAATCAATGTAGCTACCTAGTTTGACAGATAATATACTGCCCGCGCTCAGGCCAATGCTGGATTCTGCAGCACTATTAAATGACACGTCTTCTAGGCTCCTCCATCCATCAGCAGTGATTGCCTGGAAATGGGTTGTCACTGCCTGGCACACTGCTTTTGAAAAATCATCCCACGATGTCTGCTTGCGTATATTTAAAGCACATATTGTGTTTTCTATATCGAATTCCTCTGTACCACAATGGGGTGGTTCAGTACCACTGACTGAAATCCTTACAGGTAGGTTAAGAGCATCTGTTAAAAAATAAAAAAGTAAAAATAAGAAAAACTGCAAACTCAATAGAAACTCTATTTAAGGCCAATAAGACTTAATATTGGAAGGTGAAGGAAAGGTATTACAAAATTCCTAGTATAGAAGAATCACCATAAAAGCATAGCACAGCCAACATCATACAATTAAGTACTATTACATTTTAAAAATTATTTACCTAATAAATAGTAAGAAGACAAAACTTAAATAATTGATTTCCCCCTTAAAACCTGTTTTATTATAAACTAAAAGAGAGAGTGCTAAGATGTTTTCTTAGCGTTCAGGTTATTGTAGTTATGCATATTTTTAAACATCAATACAGAAAGGAAGCTTTTAGCTCCAGTATGCAAGTCGAGAAGGCAGTAAGCCTAAAGAAATATTTTTAAATAATAATCTAAATCACAAAATTCTCTTGGAAGTCTACATTCAATTTGCTGTGCTGTAGAATAAACTGAGAACATGTTAAAAGAAGAAATAGGGAAGCTACATACGCAAACTAGAAAATTGATTTAATTAAATTATTTTACAGCTTGCTCTTTGAAAAATGGAATACAATTCCACAGAAGCATATTGAAATCTGTACGGATCATTTATATGACTGATTGAAAAATGAAAATGACTAACTGTACTCCAAGGATAATACATTTCAGATATTAGTTATGAAATACAAGATAAGTACACTATCAGCTTATTCTGGAAGACTCCAACATTATCTTAGTTTTGCTTTTTGAACTCAGAAGTCACATTTTCATCTGATACAGGGCAATGAAGCTCTTCTTATATCATTCATATTTATACAAAGACAATACGTCGGCCTATGCATAGGAATAGGAAATGTAGAACTTGCTGGTGCCCAGACAAATTTCTAACCTCAAAAATATACTGTCAAGACCTGGAAAGAGGTCAGTCGGCTCTATTCAATTTTGACATCCTACTTGGAAATACTGAGGTATTCCTTATGCCAAACTTACATAGAAAAAGGAAGAAGACAAGTTCTGGCAGAAGACTGGTCTTCTGGCAGAAGTACTGATGCTGGAAAAAAATGGAATAGCTTGACGTTTTCTCTGAGAATTCTTTTTGAACAACAGAACAAACTGTCCCCTCAACAAAAAGCAACAAATAAAACTATTTAAAGTAGGCTCGGACATGCCTGGTTCAGATATGATTTTCTTAATTTGAAGAAACACAGTATTTATCCATCTAGTGATTTTTCTGCAGGAAGGAAGATAGGAAAAATTTCTTAACAGTGAGGGTGACAGAGCTCTGGTACAGGCTGCCCAGGGAGGTTGTGGAGTCTCCTTCTGTGGAGATCTTCAAAATCCACTTGGATGCAGCCCTGTGCCACGTGGTCTACGTGACCCTGCGTGTGCAGGGGGGTTGGACTAGATGATCTCTAGAGGTCCCTTCCAAACTTAAGCATGCTATGATTCTATATAAGAGAATAACAGCTTTCAAAAAAGTACTTACTATGGATGTTTGCAGATGTGTACAATATGTACCACCTTTCAAATTATTTAAAAATATAACTATATGTCATTTAATGGCTTCCAAAAATATGCAAAATGGGGAACAACAACAACTTAGGAAACAAAACTTATTTTGTACTAACAAAAATGTCAGCTACCTTTTTTAGTACTTCTCATGGGTCCCACGAGTTCTTTATTAAAAATATTTGCATATAGTGACGATAGCAAGTATTACTTACTTAAGTTTTCTAGGAGATGCTTGCAATCATCAGTAGCAACATCATGCAGTGTTCGATTACACTTATCTTTTCTTTCAGCCTCTAGTCCACCATGGCTACAAAGGATTTCCAGACAGTTCTGCAAAGGTAACAATTGTATTATCTGCTCTACCAATACACTTCCAGGCTCTAACTGAAATTCTTACCCACACATTAGCTCACAGAATTTCTGTTACATGTATTCAAGTTATTCTGTTTCTTACAGAGGTAAGAACAAGGATTAAATATATTTTACAGTAGATTTGAAATTCTCAAACCGAGATTTTGAGCAAGTGGAACACAGGCAGCGGCGTCTACAGTTTTGAAATATCAAGGGCTGATGAGATGAAATGAGCTTAGTCACTTAACATCTGCCATTAGCTTACAAAACTAAACATTGTTTTGAAACTCTTTGCTTCCCTGTTCAAACAATATTCAAAACGCATTTTTAAAGCTTAATTAAGATAAATTAATGAATCTATTCCAAATGCAACCTCCACAACCAGTTTCACTTAACAATTCACCAAGCATTAGTAAAAGGAGTCTCCCTTATGCTTGGCCTGCGAGCGGTATATTGCAAAACAACAATGATCCCTCTAAAATCACTTTACATGCTGCTGCTCTGGCAGGTAAATCTGTATTTCTGCAATAGTAGTAACATAGTAGTGAAATAACAATGGATTTATACAAAATTCAGAGCACAAATATTTAGAGGATGCCAAAAAATTGATGCCAATTTTGGACTGGTAATAGAGTAAGAACGAAAAAAAAATATGTAACTTAAAAAAAAAAAATCAATTAAACAGTTCCTCCCAGGCTAGCAAATCAACCCCTCACAAAACTACCTTTCAAATGTTGATTCCTTTGCGATCAGAAGACTGATTAATTTCTGATTACTCATGTTCATCCGAACAACAAGGATTCATGTGTCCTACATGACAGCATCATCATCCTCAGACATTCAAGAATAAATATCCACATAAAAAATCGCCACTACAAACAATAACAGTTAATACTGTATTATTAACCTCTGGGGTTAATCTTAGCAGAAAAACACAGAGAAGCAGGTATTAAAATTCTGATTCAGAACAGTGGCTTCTTAAAGTTTGGCTGCTGCTATCTGTTTTGTATCTGTTTTAACAAAGACCTGTGTCAGGGTATTGGAGAACTTGCCAAAATTCACAAACATAACATTAATTTAAACTATTTTCAAGAGATGTGATTTTATCATAAAGAGGCTTCAGCACTTGTCAGAACTTTTCAAAAGTAAACTCACTAACACTGTCAGAATTTAAAAAAAAACACTTTTTTTTGGTCAAGTTAGTAAATTAAAACTGTCAAAGGAATACAATAAGAAAGGGAGGACACTGAACTATGAGATTGGAAATGGGAAAGTAATATGGGGAAGTGGGAAAGGATAAAGGAATGTGTTCCTATTTCCTATTCCCAGCAGAATAAGATTCCATGTAGGCCCATGGAAGAGCAGCCAAGATGTGATCAACAGCACAAATTAACTGTGAAGAATGGCATCTGTCAGTCTTGGAAGATTATGCTGCAAATGGTTATAGGTAACTGCACTGGTTACAGGCAACTGCCATCAGTGACTGTACTACGGAAAGCAGAGATATATGACTGGAGAATGAAGTGCTAGCAGTACTTGAGGATATCTACTCCACTTTTTTTTTTCCCTTATTATTTTTCAGCTTCTTAATATCCCAGACATCTCTCTTGACTCAATAAATACATTTAATCAACAACGACTTCAAACAACCACAACAAGGAATGTGACTGCTGGCCACCATCTAAGAGCATGTCCTCAACCCTCGGTACAGACTTTATTAAAAATGACTAGATAGAAGCTCATAAACTCAAAAATGAGAGTTATTAATGAAAGACAAATGTCAATAGTCCTCGTCTCTGTACCTTCGCAGAAAACACCTAAGCAAACCCCTTTTAGATAATAAATAAAACTCTGCTTCAAAGCTATGGAGGATTTTATTATTGCAGCAGGAAGCTAATTATTGCAGCAGGAAGCTACATGTTCCAAACTATTTAGGATTTTGCAAACAATGACAACTACCTTAAACTCCCATCTAAAGGGAGATGAATGAAGGTTATCTGCAGAAAGTGCCTGTACC
>JAVCKT010015454.1:0-14210 GCA_032273925.1 Rhynchotus rufescens
AAGGTCAGAATTAGCTCAGTTAGATGTGGATGAAAGCAAAATGAATTCCTTTCTTTTACTTCTGCTTCCTGTAGGGATGGGAATAGTGAGTGTTTTTGACTGTATAATGTCTGATGTTGGTAGCTGAAACCTGGATAATGAGAATTACTGTTCCTTTTTTCCTGATGAGTCCCTCCTGAAATGCTCCACATAGTCAAAAGATATATGGAGCAAGGAAGCTGGCTTTGCTGTTGATGTAATTATATGAGAAAAAAGGTAATCAGCTGTTTTCATGCAATCTGATAACGAAATACAAGCTGTGCGAAATCTGTTCGCACATTGTAATAGGAAAGATGCACAATAAGCACTGAGTGTGATTAATTATCTAAGTGGGTTTGCATCTAATTTAGCAGCAAAGCCTGACACCACTGGAATACACAGTCTGTCTGGAGACTGGAGCAGAAGCATGAATGAAAGAAACTTGAGCACATTCTGGCAAATGCAGCACTTAATGTATTTGGATTAGTATATAAAGCCTGGAAGGTAATTAGTAAATGCAGTCCCAATAGCAATATATGCATGACTCCCATTATTGCTAATGGTGAACATGTGCTTAACATCCTGAGCACTCTACCAAAATTTTATTGAAATAGTTTCAGAAGATGTCTATAATGTTGCACAGCCTAGAGTGAAACAGACTGCTAATGCCAGCAAAAGCATGCAATAAAAGCCATGACAAGAGGATGCATCGATTAGGTTGTGATTTTGAGAAACTTGTCTTCAGACAGTAGTTAGTAATCTTGAAAGATTGGTCTAGAGATGCTACCCCATGGAGAGCACATCCTGATGTCTAGGATAATCAAATAAAGCTCAAGTACCTTCAGAAAAGTCAGATTTCTGTATGTGTTGGACTGGTGAGAGAAGGACAGACTCAGACCAATGTCCAGAGTTGTAGACATCTCCTGCACATCTACTCTCGACCAAAACTTAGCTTTCAGTAGTCTCAGTCTTCTAAGGAAATTATTTATAGGATCTTACTGAAAAGCAAGCAAAAGAATGGAATTAGAATAAGAGAGAAATTATAACCAGAGTGGCTTGTGTAATGGAGCGTTCGATACATGGAAGCACAGGTTAAAAAGAAAACATTCAATTGTTGTTATTTATTTGTACAGAACCCTACTATTTCAGTGTTATTCCTCTTGATCAATACTATTTTAAAGACCTGCAGAGTAAATCCAGAAGACTGGTGGGAAAACTCTTGTTAAATATGAGGTCATTTTTATTTCTGAAAAGGGCTCTTCTTCAGGTTGCAAGAAAGGGTATGCAGAGCTTGGATGGCAAGAAGTGATATATATCACTATATATGCATGGCTGGAGGCAGGCATGGACAGGCAGATATTGAAAGGATGAGCGAATGAAGGGGGAGGGCTCTGGATGCCCTATTGAGTGGGAGAAGGATGAGGGGAAGGTACAAGGGGAGGAAATTGGTTGTGCATGGGTATAATGACTATGTGCCACTGCAAGGTAATTAAATGAAGAACGGGTTTACCAAAGGAATAAGGGTGTAGCATGCATCTTTGTGGAATAAACAGGCAGGGAATTTATGTGAAGCTCACATCCTTGTGAACACTCACTTGTTACTTCTATGTAAGAACATATACTAGGACAAAATAATAAATACTGAGTGGTTTGTGAATGCTTTGACCTGTGAGCATGTTTTGGAAAATAGATATTGTCATGGAATAACCTGCATGTTCACCTCACTTGAGACTGTCCTCAAGTAGCCTAAAGTAGATAATGCTGCTGGGTATATCTCTTTCTAGGATATAAAGCAGAGTTGGTTCTGAATGCTGAAATATATTTAGATAGGGCAAAAGCAGTATCCTCTCTGTGTATGAGATGAAAGAAGAAGTTTGGAATGGTGACAGAATTGGCAAGATGCTTAAAAATGTGCATTTGGAGCTGAGAATACCGCCAGGAAACATTCTCTTGAAGCATTCACACACGTACGCAATGCACAAGGTTCACACAGAAAATACTTATCAGAAGGACAGAAAGAATTTATCACTCACATTAGTTCCAACATGCAGCAGTCAAAGAAAAGGTGTTTCACTGAAGTGGCGCATATTTTAACAATGAGGATTTATCCAATATTTATGCATCACTTGTGCGCAAGTAACTTGTTATGAATGGCTTATTAAACTGGTTAAAGCAGTCAACAGGCACCACAAATGCGTTTACTTTACTATTGCATGTTACATTAGAAATGGCTAGCTAACCATATCTAAGACATTTAGCAGTGTGAAGTGCAACCTTAAAAATCAAGCAAATGTGTTTTTAATAGTGGTTGATGTGTTATGACTACCCTGTGCTGTAAGTGTTAGGCACATTATATCTGAGATTTTTACACATTGCTAGATTCCACCTATACTACTGTCTTGTTTGTTAAACTCTATTAACAAACATTAAAGCATACCATAAGTGTAACAGTTGAATGTAAAGTTTCCCCCACACAGACATAAATCTGTGTAGCAGATACTCACTTGGCTATTCCACCCTCCTTAAGTGTTTGGGACTCTCACTGAGAGCAGCAAGATCAAAAGTTCAGTTCAAATGAGCCGCCAAAGTGTTGACATGTTTACTTGAATTGTGTTGATGGAGGAACCCAGGAATGGTAGTTTTCTTTCTTCCCATGCATTCTTAGTGAAAAGCACAAAAATAAAGCTTCATATTTTAAGGCCAACTCAGGAGGCTTGTAAACAGCGTATGTTGAAGGATTTCATTAGATATGGATTTGATTATAGGCAGTATGGGATCAGTATCTGTAGCAAGATATGTTAAGGCATAATAAGAGATTCTCCCAAATGGACATCTGTGCAGACCTTGGAAGACCTAGGTGCAGCAGAGGTTTGTGTCTGGTGTCCATCTTCTCACCACTCCCAGTGAAGAGTGACCACCTGCTCATGTTGGTTCTCCTGGTGCTGGAGCAGTGTCTTTTTTTAGCAGCTTTGGGGTTTCTGTCATGGCAAAACTCAAACTGGGATCAAGTTTCTCTCCTTTAACATTTACAGGTAGGGGACAAGAAACTTGGCTGACTCACATGCTGAAGGGTAAGGTGTGGGATGAATGAAAAGGTAGGAAATGAAGGAGGGGGACCAATTGAGGGCATTGGAAATGGATGGGATCAGAGGTGAAAGCAATAATAAGAAAGCTGATGAGAATATTAGGAGTCATAAAGAAGAGCTGACAGGAGCGTTGATGGTGGGGCTGGATCAATGAAAGGGCACTAGCCAGAGCAGAAGTGGGGCAGGGACTGGGAAAAATAGCAGCAAGAGGATGAAGTGAGATGTAATTTAAAAATGAGAGCTGTGTTAGATCCACATGAAGAACCTGAGGCAGGAGGACACAAACAAGTCTACGTTCAGCCGTTATTTATTCAATGTCCACTTGCCTACCCTTTGCATGGAAAGTGAAGGCTCTTCTAGAAAAATGTAGTCCTTCACCCATGTGCTGTGGGATGCAGGGTAGTGCAAAGCAAGTGCATGAAGAGGATCTCATGTAGCTCATTAACTTTTAGTGTGGAGCAGTCAATTTAAGGTTGCTCTTGAGAGAAAGAAACAACCACGCTTATGAAGAAGGTCTGTCACCTAGATGTGTCCCAGTGGCTGTGTATGCCTAAGCTTTTATGTGTCTATGATGAAAAATCATAGACAAATCGTAGACTACAAAAACCTAAGGTTGTCTGAGACATATTGGGTAGCTGGGGCAGAGGGATTTTATATTTGCAATTGGAAGCGCCCAGTATATTCTGCAGCGTAAATGAGAAAATGGATCACCTTGTCTGAACAAAGTGTAATGATTTTCACTGTTTTCCATGCGGTCAAGGTTCTTACCCTATTATCTACAATCTGAATTTCCTTAAACAAAACTTTTATCTTGACAGCCTCTAATGTTTTCAAAGGCAACCCATGAGGACACCCACAGAAAAATGAATATTACAGCATTTCAATGCTGTCCCCAGCTCTGTTTAGCTCTAAATTATACAATTCTTGAATTAGCTGCTGTCTGTTTTCAGTAGTTTTCCATTACATGGGGTCAGGCACCAGAGGAAATAGTTTTCTAAATCAGAAAGGAATATTAAATGACACAGATGATATGTATGAACAGTGGTGCAGAAGATTTATTGAGTAATGTGTTAGGTTGATAAATGATAACATTTATTTGCAATTTGAGGATGTGACCCAAATGACACTCATTAGCTCAGCTTGTGTAGAACCGATTAGTTTTGTAAATTTATTATTTGTCTGGTGCTATTGGAAAAAGAGTCTTTTTTTAATTGATTGGAAATCTGTTTTATTTTACAGAATATTATGTATTCTGTTCTTAATTGTATTCTGTTGTTTCCTCCTGAATGTCAGGGATATTATTGTCTATTATTTGAGCAAAGGAGTACTTGGCATCCAACTAAAAGACCACAGTGAATGCATTAATTCATACATAGTGTGTGTGGGGGGGTAATAAAGAATGATTATTACTAGGAAGACACCGAGGGTGAAATGAGGAAGTAACTGGCTTATGGAAAATTTGTTCTCACATAATACATTTCCCGAGAAGGGTTGGTATATTTAAGATCATGATTCTCAAAGACTAAGTTTTTGCCTATGGCCATTATCTGCTAGAGACGAAGACCCTGAGCAAATGCTTGTAGCCCTCTCCTGAGTCCTTAATATTGAAGTCTAGGAGTTTAGAGACCTGAGAAGACCCTGCTGTGTTTGGGGCCTTAGTGGAGAAGTCCAACAGCTGTTAAACTATTGTAATTTTCTTCGGGTTCTCTCTCTTTACAGGACATTCCTGAAAAAGGATAAGTAAATGGTTCCCTTGCTACAGGCTTCCCATGGAGGGTCGGAAAGCCTGCAGAAAGTGAGAGGATTTCTGGGAGTTGGGCTTTACCTTTACTGTCATTTACTGAAGTGCAAATATGAAAAAGATTAAAACTGAAATGAAAATTGAGAAAATTGAAATATTTGATTACGCCCATCAGAATTCCCCCAGCCTTAAAGTAGCAAAGGAAAGATCTTGCTTTCTCACCCTAATGTGACAAGAAAAAAAATTCAAAGCAGCAAATACTCTAGTGAGACCTAAAATCTCTATTTGTTTTCTCATTGTCGCCTTGGTTGAGGTGCTCAAGGATAGTTGATTCATTTAGTTTCTGCTGGTTCCTGCTCTCTCAAAACAAGCTGTAACATATTTGAGAGAACAGACCAAAAGAGAAAAAGAGAAAAGAAAGAAAAAAGTTCCCTTGTTTCAATATATTCCTCATTTAAGGTATGTCTAGAAAAGATGGCATGGGAGAGGAGTCCTTTAGTCCCTCATGTTAGACCTGTTTCCAAAAATAAAGGCATATTCATGAGAAAAGGGGCTTTCCCTCATGCACCTTTGCTGTTTTGGGTACTTGTTTCTAAGTTCCTTCAGGTGTGAATATTTTTCATCCAGAGTAGAACTTGCTGCTGAAAAACATTTCTTGGCTAAAGGATTTCTTCTTTCTTGTCAAAGAAAATTTCAGTATTGATAAATTGTTGTCTGCTGTTGGAAATTCCTTTGGTCACAGAAATTCCCCAATGTGCCCAGCGCTGCCACAGCTTCCTCATGTGCTCACCCATCAGCTCCTGCTTGGCTCCTGTCCATTGGGCATGTAAGTTCTTCTAGTTCACAGCACAGTTTTTCTCTTTCTTTGGTTGCCTTAACTTTCATCAAAATGAGTTTTGAACCCAGCTCTTAGGAGCTTGCTGGTTGTGGCTGTGTGAAGCCTGGGAGCTTGCAGGACTTTCTCATGCAAATCTTGAAACAGGGGCTTGTGCCTAAGGAATGACCAAGTACGGGTGTGCAGCAGAGCTGTCAGAGTGTACAACGTTCCTGAGGATGTGGCCAGATCTGCAGGCTGCCCAAATGATGTCTCTGGCCATCTGGGCGGCCAAGAGCAGGGATGGAAAAGATTGAAAGTCCATTGGCTGCCTTGGGTGGAAGATGTCTATTAAACCCACAAAACAACCCTTAAATGATATTTTATTAATTACCGTGCAAATGTTTTTAATCTAGATCTAAATTTCAGGTTTTTCTCTGCTATTTCAGGCAAACAAAGCAGTTACTGCAGTCAAATCCCTGGAGCAAAGAATGTTGCCTGGCTTTGGATGCAAACATAGACCCCGTGCAAAACTGCCAAGCGGCTCCTTGGCCCTCGCTCCGCACTGTCCCTCTCCTTGCTCACCCACTTTCATTGATGGTGCAAAATAAATGCATGGGATAAAGGCTCTATTGAAGAGCGCTTGGTGCAATTCCAGGGATGCTCTGGTAAATGTGCAAGTGTAATCTTCTGCAAGCAAGAGCAACCAGACTTGAACTTGGCCAATAACAGCATTTTTCCCCATGAATATCACTACTGGTTACTCACTTTTACTAAAAAGATACCTGGTGTGTTTTATTTATTTTGGGTTTGTTTGTTTATTTTTCTGTGAAGAGTTTTTGCACATTTTGCACAAAGAAGGATGCCCCGCAGCCAGACCCAGCAGCTGCGGCTTGTAGCTGAAATCACAGCTAGGAGCAGATATTTTAAGTGGTACTTGGAGATTTTAAAACAGTACTTGGAGATTTTAAAACAGTGCTTGGAGATTTTAAAGTGGTGCTCAGTGCAGATGTGCAACACACAACAGCAGTGGGGAAACCAGCCTGACATCAACCTTGCACTGCTGTGCTTGCTTTTCTGCAGCAGCTGCAGGCAGCCCCAAATCGACATCAAAATATTTTCATTTATGCTCCCATGGCAAACTACCCCACTCCCCAATCATTTCTTTTTGCTCTGCTTGCAATGGCACAAGCTATTATCTTTCCCAAGCACAAAACACGCTGTCCACCTTAGCTAGTGCTGCAAAATTAATGTGATATTTCTTCTGGGTTGTGTTTTCCCACATAAGTCCAGGGCAGGGAAAAAAATTAATGCTGCTAAGCATGAAAAGGGAAGAAGTGGTCGCTTGATTACTAGCCCATAGATAACACTAAAAGAACCAGTTATTATTATTTAATGCAGCAGCACCCTCTATGGGGACGGTGCTTGGTAGATGTCCCGTTGCTAACAGATCTGCAGTGTCAAAAGCCAAGAAGTCAAGTCCAGCTGTGGAGCTGTCAGAGGTTTTTCAGGGAGTTTTACCTGATTTCTCCATTTCTTTGCAGCCAGAGGGGTTATGGATAAGGGATCTAGGCTGTCTACTATGTAAATAAACAGAAATAATGAACTCTCATTTTCCTTTATATTTTCTCTAATTAATGCTCCTAATTGGAGCATTAAGGAGTTAAAAAAAAAAATAGACTCTATCAGTATAGCAGGTTTACCCTGGAAGTGGGGAATGTGTTACTCCTGCTTTCTTGAGCTGGGTTGGAGTGTGAGGTTTGGAAATGCATAAAAACTAGTCTACAAATAACACAACTTTATGTGTGAAGACTCCCCATAGATGTGAATATTGCACCTTCTGTTGTTTCTTAAAATTTAATAATATACTAAGCATTGTTTCAAACTATCAAAACAATCTGAAGGCATTTAAAATATAACTAGAAATAAAGAGAAGTTAATATATAGTGTGTGCAGTTTAGGACATGTTTTTATAGGAGCTGTGTGCTGGTCTGTTGATGACCAAAGTAATGGTGGAGAGAGTAGTTTAAAATATACAATAGGAAGAAAAGAGGATGTTGTCAAAAAGCTATTGCCAAAGGTAGCTGTTAGAGTCAGTTGCACTTATCTGGCCCACTCCCAACCCTGATCCTGAGTAGTTGTTATATACAGGCTAATACAATGTTTAAAAGTGAGGTTTCCAAAAAACTTTTTTATAAAATTACAGCTGGCATAAAAAATGTGAAAACCCTACCCATAATTCTTGTGGTAAGTAGTGAGATGACATTTAAGAAAAATAAATAAATAAAAATAAAAATACTCAGTAGCCATTGAGTCAAAAGCTGTAAATGTAATGCTTATATTGATGCAGACTTTAATAATCAGGAGAGACAGGCACACAACCTAAAAAATTAGGAAATTAAGAGCAACAACAACAACTAAGAGCAACAAGGAAATTTACTCCAGTGTGGGATGGAAAACCTAAAAAGTAAGTTATGAAGGAAAGTCATAAAAGGCATTGACATAAATGAATTTAAGAGACAGATAGGAGTTTTTATGGAGAGAGGGGATTGAGGAATTCAGAGCCGGTGACAAATCAGAGAGATGGGGCTGAGATAAAGTGAGCAAGGACAGGCTTGTTGCAGCCAGCAGCATTTTATTGTCCAGCAATACCTTATGTCCCCTGTCATCACATCCTAATCCGACACTGATGTCTGAAGGCAGCAGGAACTCTTTTGCACTTCTCCCTGTATATTAAAAGAGAAAAAAATGCCTTCAGCACTTCTCCCTCAAAGGGACACACATGATGTTGCTTATCCACTTTTCAATGCATGCACGTAGTCGTAGCTGATGCTAAGAGGACTCAGCCGCAGCTGGCGCATTTGCTCCTGCTTATGAACTCAGGGTATGGTCCCCTGGTTGCTTTAAAATTCTCCAAAGATAGGTTTCAATCATACTCCCTGCCTTTTTTTTAGCAGAATTTTGTTCTTTTTTTTTTTTTTTCTTTTTTTTTTTTCCTAGTGACTTCTGTAGACAGTAGACAGCAAGCAGATACTCCCAAAGCAATACTGCCCTTCTCCAGCACTGTGTTAACTTGTCCCCTGAGCTGGGTTACTGATGCATTTCCACTCACTGGCAAGGCAGCAACATTACTGCTGGTCCCTGCTGTCCACGCAGGGCACTCAGATGTGTCTGGTGACTTCTGGATTGCAAGACAATTCTCATCCAAAAACCTGACCTTGAGTTACAGGAAGAGCAGCTTGGGTTGTGAATTTTATCCAGAATTGGAAAAGATAGTTGTGTGCAGGTCAGGGAATAATATTCATCCCACTCTTACTCTTGGAAATCACAGATTTAGAGTGGTTCAGACTTAAAAATGCTAAGGGCAAGTAGGTGGCTTTCCAGGATAATAGCACATACTTACAGATGGATGCAGACAGGATTGCTACTGCCAAAAGGATGTCAGTAGAAGGACTTTTCCAGATTTTTAAGACAAACTTTAGTAAACTCAAATTTCAGAAACCTTTCTGAGCTCTGTTCTAGCCACCTCTTGGGCACTGGATCTGGATGATCCAGCCCTGTGCCTGGGAGATCTCACCAAAGACTTAAGAACATTTCCATGACATTGACAAAACACAGTGATTCTCTCTTATTGGAAGATTATTTTTTTTCCAGCTATTAGCTTTGACTTATTCCTGTAAAGAAAATCCATATTAGAAAACCTTTGTAATATTTTTCCCCTTCCTAATCCATTTCATGGAACGCTGTATGTATATATCCCTTCCACCTTCTTGTTTGAGGAGCTCAAAAGAGCCTTACTGTGTGGCATTAAAAGCAAAGCCTGTCCAGGTTTGTGTGGGGTTTGCAGTAATCTAAACTGCGTTAATGAAGGCTAAGCCCAAACAACTCTATTTCGAAAAATGCCTGATGTGATTAGACTTCCATGGAGCACAGCGGCGTGGCTGGCACGCGGCCTCCTTTCTCCTTAACTGCTTCCATCATAATCTGAATATCAAGATCTTAAATCCATCAGGAAGCCAGCAGGCAGCCCACCTTTATGAAGAACTTTACCCTTAAAAATAGAGTGGAAAAGAGGCTATTATGAGCCATCAGGGGACGGGCAGCCCTGCAGGCTCAGAGTATTTAGCTAATATGGAACAGGAGGAGGTGGAAGGTCTTGAATTTGTTTTTGTTTTAAATGGCCCCTCTGCTTCCCAAGGAGCTTTATTGATGGACGCTGAAAGAAGCTGAGGTCAGCTCTTTGTCCTGATGACTTAGTGGGGAAATATTTAACTGGGAGCCTTATGAAAACTACTTAGCTTTAATAATAACATCAAATCACTGTTAAATGTGTTTTGGGGTCTGTCATTAGAAACACAGCCCTATGACCTAATTCTATTTGTTTAAATAAAGATCTCCTGCATTTGCATTACTCTAATATACGTTTGAAAAGGAAAAATTGCAGGTAGGACCTGGAGTTTGGATGATGTCCAAGTGGCATCACATCCATTCTTTGCGTTGGGCACATGGGGACACGGATCTCCAGGGGGTTTATGAGCGCTATATACAATAACACAAAACACGGTGATTTTCTGTGATGCAGCTGCAAAATGAAATCATTGGCTCCAGCTGAGACTGGTAGTCCTGGCAGGGAAAACACATCCACCATCCCACCCTCCAGCTTTACAAAAAAATAATATAACTAGTCAGAGGAAATAGAACAAGAAGTCCAACAAAACTGCAACCGGACATAAAGGAATTGGGGATGGGAAAGCATTTCACTTTGATACTTTCTTTTTTTTTTTGCATAAAGTTTTCTTCAAATAGAGACCAGATTCATCTGAATGCTGAATAAAATAATTTATTTTTAACTTCAGGTAACCCAGGTAACCCAGCTGCAAAATCAGAACTTAATTAAAAAATAGTAATAAGAGTAGCAGTAAGGCTTAATTGGCAGTGCAGAGAAGTAGCTTATAAGATAGGAAACAATACATCAATATGCAGTAAAATCTTATTTATCTTAAACTAATATCTTATTTATCTTAAACCAAATGTTTTCATTTCATTTGATATATCTGAGTAATCCTATGAAACAAAGTTTCTCTTTAGCGCTTTGCAGTCTAGGTTGCCTATTTTTTTTCTTTTCATGTTCAGTTCCTGAGTAAAGTTCAATAATTCAGACTTTACAGAGAAGTGCAATTAGGATGAGTATTGATAGGCTAATTTTAAAGTGGATGTACAAAAGTGTAGTTGATAACACTGAAAAGGAAAAAAAAAGTTCAAAAGTACCTTAAACACCCACTTTCTGCCAACACTGTCTGGAGTGCCCCTCAGTGCACTCAAAAGCCCTGCAAAAGACACTTTAAATCAATATATGCAAAAGGCACTTTTAGAGAACTGCTGAGAAGAGGAGAAAAAAATTGTAAATGCAGTAGCTATTATCTGAAATAAGATATTTGAAGTGGAGAGACAAAAACCCAAAGAGTTTTGAAAGATATGTCAGGATCCCAAAGAAATTGCTAGCTAGGAAAATATTTCTCTTCAGCTGGAAAATTATGTCAGAAAGATCCTCTTTTCCCTTCATGGGTGAAACAGGAAATGGGAATTCCTCAAAATAAGTTTATAAAAATTAATTAGTAGATTTTTAGTTTTGGCTAAACTCTTTAGGCTAAGCAATATCTCATTTTTTCACTGGGTTTTTAAGTTCCTTGTTCCTGCACACATTGTCGGAGCACATTGCAGAGGACTGGTATGTTCTGGACCTGCCTTTTAAGAATGATTGACCTAAATGAGCTCTTCTCAAAGCTAGGAAGGAAGACAGAGCACAGTGTGGTCAAGTTCTGCTTTCACTCAAACCAATTCTGAAGTCAAAGATGTGAATGTGGCTTTATCTGCAAAGAGATTTTGGTCTAAAAATCTTCATGTAAATGTGAATTCACATGTGAAATGTGAATCCCACCAGGATACTTCATAGTTAAGGTCTCTGAATTCATTTAAAATAATCCTCTTCTGCTTTATGTAACAAATAGAATAGATGGAATTACCTTTCCAGACTTTCCGAGGAAATTGAAGTGATGTTGTTAAAGATTTAACAGCTTTTATTTCTCTTTTCAGATCTTAACCCAATATCAAATATTAAAGTCCTAACATATTTAAGGAAACCAGGAGTTGCTGTTATAATTAATTTCCTCTCTGAGGAAAAGTATTGCCAGCTTCTTTTGGAAAAAAATGTAATAGTAATCCTTTAAAAGAAAAACAGAGCAAATGTGTGTACGTGCACAAAAGCTTTTTTTTTTTTTCTCCTAAATCTATGCTATTAAAAGATACATTACTGGCTAAGACACATAATAGAAATGCTCCAGGAGAGCAGCACTGGCTCCACCGAAGGTACCCGTAAATCTCCCCCTTGCCAAGCAAGAGTGTAATTTTGGCACAGGAAAATAAGGGTTGTGAGGCTGAGCAATGGGCTGGAGAAGGCTGGCACCAAAAACCTAAACAACCAGTTTGCTCTTCTTGCAGATACACAGGGAAAGTCAGAGGTTAAAGCCCTGGGAGAGTCTGGGACGGCCTCCTGAAGCTGTGCTAATGATAGTCCATGTGTAGGTCTTCATTTCTCTCTCAGGCAGGACACATGGTTTCTGTCTTCTTCAGAGCCAGAGACTAAGGAAAAAACAGCTACTGCCAAGGGTCTTAAATTGCTTTATTTACTCTAAATTCAGTGCTTTAAGCAGCTATTTGTTTATCTTTTAGATCTATATGGGGAGTTATTCAATAAAAGGCTAATCGTATATAAATATCTTTATATAAAATATCTAGTAGCTGGTGATGACTGTAAGAATCATACGGCTACACTGGTCATACTCACAGTTCAAAAACTGTCATTTAAAACCTCTGTGGAAGGAAACATAAAAAGAAAAATTCTGATGTAGATCATAAGATCATTTATCTCTACTGCTCATCGTGTCAGCAGAAAGATTGCACCATAAGGACAGGACCCATCCCATCAGAGACCCTCTGATGCCTCCAGGCTCCTCAAAGTGAAGTGGTCCCACCAGAGCAGGAGCTCTAGGTCGCATGTGGGTGTCCACAAGAGAACGCAGTGTCTGACTTTCCAGAGAACATGAGAAATATTGGACCAAGTCCATTTCCATCATGGCCCTCAGCATGCCCAGCTGCCCATGAGATGGAGGCTGTGGGACACACTGGCAATTTTCCCTTTGAATGCTTGAGTTTAGTGAATTGTGTCTTAAAGCACAAGAAGGTATTGGTTTGGAGACTTTGCTTTTTTTTTTCGGTGTTGGGGTGGGTTGTTTGGGTGGATTGTTTGTTTTTCATCTTTTGCAGACTAGCTTTTTGTCACAGAAACACAACTCCCCGAAGAACTGACTATCCCTTATGTGTGCAATCTATGGAGGAATTTATTATTATTATTATTTTCTAGCTTGCTTTTTCATTCAAAATGTCAGTGGAGACATCTGGTCCTTTGCAACTAGATGAGCATGTTAGAAATACCGTAATAATGAAAAGACCCTAAACAAAAACTTCCTCGGGGCCACAGCTGGAAGCAAAATGATGTCTCACATAAAAGCGACTAACCACGTCACTTGTTTTCATTACCTTTCTGTAGGCTGCAAAGCAAGTACATGGCAAGATAAATCCATGTAGTAGAAAGTGGGGTACTTGGAATATATATAGATTAACTTCCTCTCTTTTCTTCCCTTGCTCAACTTTATCAAAAATTCATTTGAAATACAGATATTCTTCACTCTATTATTTGAAGTTAAAAGAAGCATATGGTGCTTTGCAACCAAAGATAATTAGATTTCTTGTCTGCCTTCAGTATTATAGTTTGTTAATGCACTTTAATGGTGTTTGCAAGCAGAGCAGGCAGAATAAATGATAAAATAGATTAAGAGGTCTGAAATGATGAGGTTTGATTATCTGTGTTTGTTTCTTGGAGCATCACAACTGTCTGAGATCCATCTATCATCACATCTTGTACTCTTCCTGATGACAATGCTGGATGCTTCAGAGGAGAGGAAAATAAACTCATCAATGACAGAAGAGTTGGTCATAACAGTATTTTCCAGCTAAGCAGTGCAAGTAGCTCTTAGGCCTGGAGCACAAGGACTCAGGTCCCTTCGTTTTGTCCCTGTTTGCTCTTAGAGACAGTGTTCGCTCCATCCATACAAATGGCCAGTCTTGCATTTGAACCCTCTAAGCTCCCAGCCTGTCCACTATCTTAGAGCAATGAGTTCAACATAAACATGAGCTAAACCCCAGACCTTTCATTAGCCTCATTTTAATTTTGCATTTTTTTATTGTCAGAGCAACGTCACTGAAGAATAATTTAAAACAAAGTCTTAGGAAACTGAACTAATCTTATCTATTGGCATGCAATTTCAAATGCATCTTTACAAAAACATAGGCCAGACATTTTCAGTGTATCACTCAATCCCTGTTGTGTTCCCTCCCACAAAAAAAGGTGCAGTTAAGGCAAGAAACCACTGCTGAACTCCCACTAAACTCACCTCACTCTATACTTGGAGTGAAAACAAATATAGGCGAGTGA
>JAVCKT010015466.1:0-14615 GCA_032273925.1 Rhynchotus rufescens
AAAAGTGTTCTGTCTTGATTTTTCAAGGTTTGTGACAGGGAGTTCATTTCAGTCTTAAAAAAATAATGCTTAATTAATACTCCCTGGTTGTTTTTGTTTTGTTTCGCTTTGTTTTTGTTGTTTTTTGTGTGGGTTTTTTTTTGCTTTATTCCCTGATTAAAATTTTTCATATTCTTCTTCTAGTAAGAGATCCTATTGCCTTCAGGGCTGAAGTATTCATTATCATAATCTTATCCTTCTGTGGCCTGAGACCATATTTAGCCAAAATCATCCTTTTAGCTACACTTCAAGATCCTCTTCACCCACAAAAACTATTTAATCTTTTCAAGGACAGATTTCCAGGACAGAATTTCCTAACCTATGAGCATAGCCTAATTTCTTTCTGACATTACATGAACAAATAGGTTACTCTCATTTATTGACCAAAGGCATAATATTTCTCAAGGGAAATGCACAATTTCTGCTCTGTGCATGAGAGGCATGTCCCTTTATGCTGGCTTTAAGGAAGCCTTGAAATCTCTTTATTAAAGGGAGCACGTCTGAAAAAAAATTCACAATTTATTATGGCTTAACAAAATTGGATAAATAAGATTTTGGTTGATATCAATGTCAGTTTTCTATCATGTGATTTAATTCATAGTGCAAAAGTATTGTCATTCTGACCTTGCACATTAGAGTTCTGATCTTTTCTCAATACAAGTCAATATTATTATATTAATTAATTCATATGGCTGGTCATGAGTAACGATTAGAAACCACTTCTTCCATTTAAGCAGTAGGAAAGCACTGACTTCTGAGAATGTGCTTTTCCAGTTCAGCTGCATAACAGAATACTATTCCTAACCATGCAATTCAGTAATAGCTGTGTGTTGCAGAACTGCCTTCCTTCCTAAAAGAAAGATAGTTAAAAACTTCTTCTCTGAATAGCCTTTATCCCCAAATTACATGGTAACATATCATTACTTATGTATTTAAAGACATGTCATCTGGAATCTCTCTCTCATGGCATGAGTTCCTTCCCAGTTCTCTCCCGTGATGCCTGAACAGAATACTTGGATAAAGCTTAGTATAATGGAGCTTGTTTGTGCCCTTGATAGCCCAACTCTTCCTTTAAGAGCCATTCTATAAAGATAAATCAGCTAACTCAATTGGATTAGTTTAGGAATGGTCTAATTAGCTGTCAGTGTGAATCAACAGATTAATCCATGGTCTTCAAGATGAGAGAGAGAGAAGGAAAGGGCTGTACACCAGAATTATCCCAGTCTCCCATAGCATTACCATAAATGTTCATTTAGGAGAGAATTTTACTGACTTTTTGAAATAGAAATCCATTTTATTGAAGACTATGATGTCCAATAAAAATGCTTGACCTAATAAAATCATTCACATTATAATTCTGAGCAGTTAGTTTGCAGAGTTTGTGTTCCGCAATTCCCTCAGCAGAAACACTGGAATATGTACATAAAGAAGTCGAAAAGTCTCAAATATGTAATGTAATTTCCACGTCTTCAAGCAAACACTAACCTTCTGTTCCATTAGTAATGTGTTTGTAGGGATTGCTGCAAATGCCTTGTAGCTTGTCTTGATCTTGTACTGCTAAAAGGGTAAACCAGAAAGCGGGAAAAGAAGTAAAAAGGATGGAAGAGGCAGAGGGAGAGACAGAAGAAAGGGGAAGGTATGACAGAATGAAAGACGATTGTAATTGTCTCACAAGCATCCTGCAATGATACAATGCTTACAGATTACTTGGAAAGTTTATATTAGTCTAATGTTTCTGTTCAGATTTTAAGGCCTATTACATACAACTTTTGTATTTAGAAATGAAGTGAAAACTCTGTACCATTTTGTTTTCATCGATTTTGACTGCTTTCTACTATTATCCTTGAAGGAAAATCAGGATAGGCTATAGGATTTTCCTAAGTGTGCTTATGATTTGAAATGGTAACACAAAGCTACTTCTGGTAGTACCTGCACCTTGAACTGCTGCTATATCAGGTGTCCCTGAGATGCTGAAATGAGAGGCTTTTCTGCAGCTAGCTTAGAGAAACTGATTCCGATCTTTATTTTCTGACTTACTTATATTGGTGGAAATATCATTTAAGTGATAGGGTACTGCCTTTTACCTCTTGAATAAGTAAATCTACTACAGAAATATTTCAAGACAGCTATAGAAACTTTTATAGTGCAACAGGTGTCCAGAGCTGACAAGCTGCACCATATAAAGTATATGTTTTGGGATGCAAAAAATCTGAGATTAGGTTTAAACATTATTAATTTTAAATGATTTACATTTCAGACTATATTAATTTGCCCAGCGATTTCTAACTCTACTTTACTAACTCTACTTTTTCTAACTTTCTAACTCTACTTTTTTACAATTTCTAACTATATTTTTCTCCTTTACAATCATAGGTTATAAATTCAGTTTAAGTGAGCACTGAGATATTTCTAGACTCTTAATCACATGACTGCTGGAAATCTTTCTCTTGTAAACACTTAAATATGTATTTGCAAGATGTTTTACCTTTTCTGCAATATTCCAGTGAAAAATTTTGGTTTTGGACTATTTTAATATTAATAATACTGGTTTAGGAATTAAACAAAGACATGAAACTATTAAAATGTAAGGGTTAGTATTCTGCTTCAATTTGCCTTAGCACTTCCATGTATTGTAGAACCTGCAAGCAATGTGCAGTTCTCAAAATCAAGGTGTTTAAAATTAATGGAAAATAATTAATTAAATAATTCTTTTATAGGAATTCATTTCTTGACATGATATGTTGCCATACTTGAAATGATTGGAATCAATAATTTAGTTTTCTTTACTTTGGTATTTATTAATCTGAGTCTGGTTACATTCACATGGCAATCAATAGAAAAATGTTCACTATTGCAAAAAGCAGAAGATTAGACCCTTTTAAAGCTTGCTCAAACTGTCTTTGTGGATTGGCACTGATTTTTGGAACTACAGGAGCACATGCAATTAAATGGAAACTGTCTTTTATCTCTTTCGGCAGCCTAAGTACTGGCACATAAGTATAGTCAATACTCATAAATCATAGAATACTAGAATAATAGAATGGTTAAGGTTGGAAGGGACCTTTAGAGATTATCTAGTCCAAACCCCCGGCACCCTAGGGTCACCCAGAGCACGGGGCACAGGGCTACATGCAAGCGGGTTTGGAAGATCTCCAGAGAAGGAGACTCCACAACCTCCCTGGCAGCCTGTTCCAGGGCTCTGTCACCCTCACTGTCAAGAAATTTTCCCTCAAGTTCCTGTGAACCTTTTAGTGCTTCAGTTCGTGGTTGTTTCCTCTAGTCCTATCACTGACCACCACTGAAAAGATTGGTGGTCACTCTTTTCCCCATCCTCCTCACTGCCTCCCCTGAGGTATTTATAGACAGTGATCAGGTTCCCCCTCAGTCTTCTCTTCTCCAGGCTGAACAGGCCCAGCTCCCTCAGCCTTTGCTCACAGGGCAGATTTCCAGGCCCCTGATCATCCTGGTAGCCCTGCGCTGGACTGTCTCCAGCAGCTCCACATCCCTCTTGTACTGGGGAGCCCAGAACTGGACACAATACTCTAGATGTGGCCTCACCGGGGCTGAGTATAGAGGAACGGTCACCTCTCTTGACCTGCTGGAGAGGCTCTTCTTAATGAAGGATCCCGTTGGCCTTCTTGGCCACGAGGATGCTTGTGGCCACCATGAGGCCGAGGTCCAGAGCTGCTCTGCAGAAGGTCAATCCCCAGCCTGTACTAGTGTCTGAGGTTATTCCTTCCCAAGTGCAGGACTTTGCACTTCCCCATATAGTAATAAAATACTCATCTATACCAATAAACTCAAAACCTGCAATTTTATCCATAATAAAGAGATTACTTAGTTAGCCATTGAAATTATTCTTTAATAATGCAGATATGCTGCATGTAATGTTAAAGCACTCTACTTTTCAGGACCCGGGAGCCAATCACCCGTGTGTTCTTCAATGCCTAAATATACTGATTAATCTGGTTCCTAGGAATACAGCAGCATTTTTAAAGGTCCACAGAAAGTCACATCTGCTGACCTGCACTATGGCACAAACAGCAAAAAGCAACTCGAGAGCTAAATCTGGGGCAAATATCAAGCTGGGGAGTTGTTGCAAAAATGTCCTATTTGCTGTGCTCAAATGAGCATTAATGACACCCACAGGGCATTTGTACAGAGTGTTAGACACAGACCCATAAAGGCTTAAAAGCAGCAACCAACCAACCATGAGGAGCCAGTGTCAAGCTCCTCATGACTAATCTTTCCTGCTTTGTGGTAGGTTTAGCAGCTGTGCTGAGCTGTTGCTACAATTAGTTTGTTCGCAAGCTAGTTTGAGCAGCTCTGTATGCCCTCCTGTGTTAAATTTAATGGGAAAAATCAAATAATATATAGGAATGAATTCCCATTTTTTAAAAGTACAACACTGATAAAACATAAATGTCCTAAAATATAAAGCATCTGAAAGTATATGCATTTACATACATACACAGATGCAAATACTTATATAAGCTCATAGGCTATTCTTTAGTTTCCATGACCTTGCACAGGCTTAGACATCCATATATAAAAGCTCTCCATGAAAGAATCCTTTTTGCAAGCCATGTGAAAACATAATTGCTTTGACATTGTGCTAAGGATACAGTTTATGTGAATGCTGAAATGTACATTCAATGTCAAAACTGTGGTTTGAAAGATTCTGATTTAATAGGTGCCTTCTTAATGTTGCCTCAACAGTAGTTGAAGCAATTCTAAGGTTGCAAAATTACACATGCAAAAGTCAAGCATTTTTAGATGTTAAACTTTTCCCTTGACATTCACTTGGCAATACTGTGCACGCAAACATTCTGTCAAGCATCAACAGCCATCTGATGGAGCAACCTGCTCTTCATCTAGAAATATACTGAGATTTGTGATTGCAGAGTAAGCAGAGGGTCTGATAAAATTAACAAATGAGCAAAACAGAAGTCTGTTGCACTCTTTCATAAACTATGCATGCAAACAAATAAGAGCAGAAGGAAAGGGGAGTGTTGACTGCATGCTGTTAAAAACTATATCATCTCACAGCCTCATATTTTAAAGCCAAAAGGGATCTATCCTGCAGTGACCTATCCTGACTGCATTTCATTTAAAGGTTTCAGATCTTTTACCTCCCCAGTACAGTCAGCTTTGGCTGTATGATTAAAAATTGCACCAGATGGACATTTCAGGTCTATTAAACTACTGAATGTTCTCCCAGTCTCAAAGGGATAGAGAGTTTCAGTGCCACTGTATCATCCAAAGAGCACAACTAGCAGGAAAACTGACAGGAGAGAGGACAGAAAGGGTGTCTCTGCAAAAATAAATGTAGGCAGCCAATGTGCGTGTTATGTGTCACAGCTGGAGCTGGAGCAATTCAGACCTTCCTTCACCAGAGTCTGGCAGTGCACCATGCATTAACTGTGGCAGAAAATGCAGCTGCTTTGCACACTGCAGACTCAATTGTGCCTCACAAGTTTGTTTCAGAGACTTTTTTTTTCCTTGGAATTCCTACAATTTCATTTTTCTTTTTATTTCATTGAGTAATACTGACAGGGTGTAGTGACATGGTGCAGCTGCGCGTGGTACAATGGTTCCCTTTGCATTGTTTATTTTATTTTAAAGAACCATTTTTGACAACTGCTGCTTTGTACTGATTTAAGCCTCTCATTTTCAATTAACATTTTCCAAGCACTTCAAGTCACCCCTACCATAGCGAAGCTGTTAGGAACACATCTGACACAACTTGATCTGGCAGACCAGGCTGTACATTTGTGCTGTTACCAAATAAATCAATAAGCTATGATAGGCTTTCTGTGCTGAGCAGTGCGCCCTGTCTGCCAGAGGAAAGTTCAGATATTAGCAAGAGGAAACGTAAAGGAAGCAGAGGCAAGACAGAGGAAGCTGGAAGGCTTCTGCAGCTCGGCTGTCTTCTGCCGCCATGCCCTCCTTCATGGACAGAAGTTCCTTTTGCTTTCAGAGTCCTATCTATCTAATGCGTATTTTTACCTGCTTCCCTTTCCTTCCCCTGCACGTTCCAGAATTTTATCTTTACATTTAAAACATGGCTGGAGCCCAGGCCCTCCTGTAGCCGTTGCCATCATTGCTTATTCTCACCCAGCTGGGACCCCATTCCTTGTGGATGACAAGCAGCAGGAGTGTGGCTCATTCACCAAGTGCGAGACGTTCGTATTTGCAGTAGCACATGTCATTGGAAGCTTGTGGTTTGGGCTGTTTGTTTGCTTTCTGCCTAGCACAGTATGAGAGCAGCACTGAAGCAAGTCAGTACTTGGCTGCCAAGCTAGTGTAAGATCAGGCAGAAGGAGGGCAGCCACGGGGCCGGAGCAGGGTGGCTGAGAGCTCAGAGCATGGCCAGTGATGCCTCAACCACCTCCCGCAGCAGGATACAAAACCAGGGGATGCAAAAGCTGAGTATGCAAAGCAGAGCACCTGATGCGGCTGAGCTTGGCACTGAGAGAGGAAGAACTGATGGGAGGTCCCATTTGAGCCACCTCCAGGGCAGGGGACATCACTGAGAACAGGCAGGGGTTGCCACTACGGGAGCTGATATCATAGCAGCCAGTTTAAGTAAATTAGTTTAAGCTGCTTCTACCTCAGCCCTGCTTCTAAAAAATCACCATATTTTCACTATTTCCAGTGGAGATGCATTACCTTGGGGAGTATAGAAAATGTTTTATGGTTTTCTTTTTGGCATATTGTTGTATTAGGTGAGCTTCAAAAATAATAAAGTGCATGAAATGCATTTAAAGCTAGTAGACATAAATCTGTCTACATTAGTATCTCCTTACACTGACTAACAATGTATTTTATTTTTATGCTAAATCATCCTTATCATTTCTCTTCCGTAATGCAGAACATGTTGCTAGCAATTCAATACAGTAGCATTTAAAGCCTTGATGGTTCCTTTTTTAAAATTTTTACCTAGCTCATTCATTTTTCTATTATTGTGCAACATGGGTGTCATTTTTTCTCATGGAGACAAAGCACTATTAGAAAATAAGCATGCACTAAGAGTACCTTGGGTTTGATGTTTTCATTGTCAGAAGGCAGGGAAAAGGATTGTGGTGAAGTCAGCTCTCTGGGTCTTGATAGCAGTGTGCATGGTGACTTGTCTGAGACAGGAGACCTGCACTTTAGTACTGGTGAGGTGACAGACTGCTCAGGACTTGGAGAGTAGGAATTAGATCTATAATCTGTGTGTCTTGATGAGGAAGTAAGCTGCAGTGGCTGGGAATGAATACTATAATTCTGACGAAAAGGTGAGGCAGTATCAGGCTGAGAGGAGGATGAATGCTTTGAGATATTTGAAGAGGTAGGAGAGGAGGCACTCAGCTCTTGATTAGACCTGTGGGATGAATTTGATTTAGATCTGGAAGTCAAAGGTGAAAGACTTGGGGAGGGAGATGAGTGCTTCTCCAGAGTGGGAGAGACCATGCCATTCTGACCAGGAGAAACAAGTAGAGGATACGACTGGCAGGTAAAGATGGGTGAGTAAGTGTGCACCCTCTGCGACTTCTGAGGTCCTTGGGATGTGGAGAGTGGATAAAGCATTTCTTCTGGAGGACAGGGAGATGAGCGTGTCAGGGCACGAGGAGGCATGGCTGAGGCAGACAGCGTAGGCTGTAAATGTGGAGATGCTGTTGATTTTCTGTGGGAAACGATAGGGGATGGCAGAGGACTTAACGAGTCTGGAGAAGGCGTTCTGTGGGAAAGGTGCGTTTTGGAGGATGATGACCTAGCCCGAGGGGTTGCGTGAGGTTGGGAGGATAAGGACACATGGCGAGCGAATCCCGAAAGCCAGCTCTCCTCCCTGCTTGGAGAATCAGGCCCAATAGAAGGACTTGAGACATATTTCTTTGGGGTTGGTGGAGTTGTTTTGAACTTCTGATCTATCGCAAGTGTTGAAGAACCAAGGGAGCCAGGAGAAAATGTAGGGCAGGAAGCAGGGGAGAGTGGTCTTTGCTGAGAAGAGCCCGACCTCAAAATAGCTGTTAAGAGAGTCAGCCTGGTTGGCAGAGGGGGCTTAACTCCTGATTTTACTGGATTTCCTCTAGATGACATTTGTGTGCACGATTCGCTCACACTAGCTATGGTTGAAGTGGAACCATAAAGAGAGGGTGGGGACAAAGGTTTAGGGCTAGGGGATAATGAATGCGTTATTATGTGTACAGGAATGGGACTCAAAGCATTCAATCTTTTGGAAGATCTGGGAGATAAAGGCTGAGTAGACGATGCTTGAATTTCAGCTGAATATGGAAGACCTGAGGAGGGACTTGGACTTTTTACTGGAACAGAGGATTTGGTGAATTCTCTTGTTTCATAAATACAGGTAGAGGTAGGGAAACTTGGTGTTTGTAGGTTATTATATAATTGAGAACTGGAGTAACAACTGTTTAATGCAGAAGTGGATATATTAGACATGGAAGGAGGTGGGCTACGGAAAGTAGACTGAAAGTAGAGAGATGAATCTTGTTTAGAAGACCCAGTTGGTGACTGCCAGCTCTTATGGGAGTCTTCCAGTGAAGAGGCTTCATTCAGGTTAACCGTGTCACCACACACTACTTTCGGATTAGTTGGAGAAATTAAGTGGAGAGCAGGCGTTTTAGAGGAAAGATGATCAGAGGTAGAAAGAGTAGAAACTAACTGGAGAAAAAAGAAAAACAAAAAATGTTAGCATAGATGGACTCTGTGGACCTGTTAAGCATGCCACATCTCACTTGTGTGGCCGTGCACATGAAGTATTCATTAGTACTGTTCTGTGTGTTGAAAGCAAAGGGCTGTCTCAAGCCAAGTGATACAGCCTAATGCATAACTCTCACGGGAGGTGACTGAGCACAACCAAGTTATGGGTCACTTTATTTTTACAAGATTTTTGTTTACATGATAGGAGCAGGGTTCAAGGCTGCTGTATTTTTTATTTTCAGTGAAAAACAAGGCAGCCATGCCATCAGTGTCCCAAACTCCAACACCACTTATACTGTGTGGTTAACATAGCTTCAGTTAGGTACTATCATCCCATCTCAGTCTACCCGCTGAGCAGAAAGTAGCCCGTCTGTAAATGAGATTCAAGTGCTCATTTTCTTATTCAGTAAACAACACCCTCTGCAGCACTGTGATACCAGAATGAGAAATTTTCTCAGAAACTGCTTAAATCAGAAAATGCAGCTTGCTTCTCATTCTTCTTGTCATTTATAGAACAATGTGACAATTTAAAGGCACGTAAGAGCCTTTGTCCCCTTCCCCACTGTCTTACAATGCAATAATAAAACAGTAATTAGCTCTTTCATGAGTGCCTTTTTTCTTACATTTGCCCTAATTAGGATTTGGCAAAACTAATTAGAGTATGCAATTATATTATCAACTCTTGCATAGTTTTATACTTTTGAAGAAAGCAATTATTGCAAAATATTCCAAGTTATTATAATACCAAGGTTAAAAACTAGGGAATATACAATTTGAATAAAGTATATCAATGTGAAACAGTGTGCTAGGTTGAACTGCAAAAATGAGAAGCTACAAATTATTAGACAGCTTTTGAATGAGCAATTTGAAAGCAGGGAAATTGACTCTATTCCCTACAAACTTCATGTGAACAGAAAAGTATCTATTACCCAACACCCGGAAATACCACTCTGTAAAACATAATCATAATATCCAATCTTCACATACATGACTTGTGTATGGTTTTGGCTTAAGTAATAAATCCCGATTTTTACACATAAGAATCTGCTTCAAGAGAGTGAAGAATTATTATAACTTGATATCAGCATGTCACAAAACAGAAACAAGTACCAAACATATTTATAATTCTCGAGTGACAGTGAAAACGTGCTGGAAGAAGCTGTAACAAGACAAGACATCCAGGTTTTTAAGGACTAAAAGAAACCCAAAAGCTTAAGTTAAAGGAAAAGCTAAATATGCACAGCAAAAACCTGTTAACTCTTGCAGCTTACAGGTGAGTTCTTGCTGATAAATGATACCGTACAAATTGCAGCCCTTGTAAACTGAGGAGATGTTTTTATAAGACTCCATCAAAGATACCAAGGGATTGCCTTCACTTATTGCAGTAAAAGCCATTTAATCTTCCTCAGTCTGTATCTCTGATAAGAAATGTTAAATTTAAAGCATTAAGCCAGTGAATATACACAAGGCAACTATTAAGGTTGTATAAAAATAAATGTGTGTATCATAATATATATTCTCCTAGACTGAAAAATCATGACTGCTGTTGAAAAAAAATATTCTCATACGGAATAAAGAGAAATACTGGAAATTATTTGAAAGTAATCGACCCATATTTAACCACTAGGGAAAAGCATTATTTGGTTATGTTGTGAAGTATAAAGTTATTGAACAAGTTAAAAAGGAGGAAGGTAATATTTCTGATAAATTGGAGCAGTCTGATGAATTTTAACAATGAGTGCTAGAAGCTCATCAACTACCAAAACAAAATTGGAGGAAATCCCTGCATATGAAAATGGAATAGATAAAATTCCCATACAAAGGCAATGGATTAAAAGAAAATGAGAATGAATATCAATTTCCAGAATGACAGGACAGAAGATGAATGGACTTATAATTTGATAAAACTTAATATGAAAGATTTAATAGCAGCTAGGAAAAGTTTCATGGTAGCAGATGATAACTATGCTCCTGGAAGAGCACACATTTTTCTGTAGTCTTCTAATTTAAATACTATTGAACATTTATGTGCTGAACTAATTGGACTGTTATTCAAGTCTTCTAAAAAGATTTTGCCACTGTTTTGCAAAGTTAACTACATGTGTGAACAATCATTCTCTTATTTACAGAATCATAGCAATGTTGGTGTGAAGTAACTTCTAAGCTCATCTAGTCCAGCCTGCTACTCACAGCAGTGCTGTCCCTGATGACAACCTGTCATGGTCATGTCTAGCTAAGCCTTAGAAGCCCCTAAGGATGGTGGTCCTTAGGGACCTGGGAGGTCACTTACCAGAAACAAATCCATGTTGTTCTGACACCTACTGAGGAAGCTCTTCCTAATGTCCAGCTAGGACTTTCCAAACCTCAGTTGATGACCACTACTGTTTTGCCTACTACTTTGGAAAAGATTTGGGCTCTGCCATCTCTCTTCAGGCACTGCAGGCTAGATACCTCTTTAGCTACCTCTTTGCCTCAATAAACAGCCCATCTCCCTCAGCCTTATCTCACAAGTGTCCCTGGCCATATTGGTAGCTTTGTGCTGGATCCTCAACAGTTCTTTGAACTGGGGAAGAGAAAGGCAGACCTGGCACATTATTGCAGATGGGACCTCACCCATGCTGAGTAGATGGGATATAACATCTTCCCTTGATCTGCCAGTCAAAACTCTTCACAGATAACAGTTTACTTCATTTGTGGTGACAACTCACTTCACTTCCAGCCTCAACCACAACCCTCAAGTTCCTTTCAGCTTGGCTGTTGCACAGTCCATTACTTTCCAGCCTGTACAGATGCATGGGTGTTTTTGTGTGTCCAGGTGCAGAGCTTTATACTTCTCACTGCTAACTTAATGAGTTGAGTTCTGTTCACCCATTTCTGTGTCCCTCTACTCTCATCCACAGAGCCTCTCAATCACATCAACCAACATTCTCAGCACCCTTGAATGAATCCCATCCAGTTCCATGAATCTGATTATGGCCAGCTTCTCTAAGTGTCCCCTAATCTGTTGCTCTCCCACTGCTGGTTGCTGCTCTCAGCTCCAAACTGATACATGAGGAGGTGTGGAAACCAGCTTTGGCTGTGAACTCTGGCACAAATAATAATAATAATAATAATAATAATAATAATAATAATAATAATAATAATAATAATAGAGTGACTTCAGCCTTTTCAGTATTATCCAAGAACAATCCTCATCCAAAAAAAAAAAAAAAAGTAGCCACATTTTCCCTGAACTTCCTCTTAGTTTCTTTCTTCCACATTTTCTGCCTTAGCCAGGCAGTCTACAATATCCTCTGTATTATTTCTCCCTCTGTCTTGACCCAGAGACTCTCAACAGAAATGTCTACTCTTTCTAGCTGCAACTCCACACTGTCATGAAGTTCTAACACAAGGTGCAACTCCATTTCATCTACATCCCTGCTCATCCATCTTCTACCAACATCCTCTACCTCAGGCAATACATACATACTATTCCATGTCTTTTTAACTACCTCCATTACATTTACAAAAAAATACTAGGCTTTTTAAAAGACTTTCATTTCTCAAATTCCTGCTTTTCTTCTTTGTATACTCATTCCTCAGACACAGGTGTAAAGGGCCATCTCATAGACATGGAAGGACACAGAAGATGCTCCTGAGATGGGCTGATAAAACAAGAAATGGGCTGGTGAAACAAGAAATGGGCTGGTGAAACAAGAAAAGTATGTAAAACTAGATGCCTAGAAGCTAAAAATATGTGTTGGAGAGGATCCAACTTCAAGAAGTCTGTCCTGGTGCCTGTTATCCATGCTTTGATCTCTGCAGAATTTGATTATAGAAGGGAAAAAATAAAGTATTTTCCCTATTTCAACCTCCAAATTGAGAGCCAGAGAGACAAGATGTTGGAGATCGGGGAGCTCATAAACATCATCATAAAGTATCTGAGCACAGCACTGTAAATCAGATTGAGCAGACCCAGTTGTTATAGATGCCAGCCATAATTGTACATTTTTTACCAAACTACTGAGGTCTGCAGTAGTTTGTAGAGCTTGACTGATTTGTCTGGAAAAGTCAAACCAGATGACAGGTACTGGACAAAGAAATGTACTGATATATCAATAAAGAGAAAGTCAGAAAAAACAATAACTGAGAAAACATCAAATAAGAATCAGAACATCAATGATGAACATAAAAGTGTCCTTGCCTTGTGAATACACTTGAAGATATTTAGAAAATAAAGACAGAGCAAGTCCTGAGGATTTGTGACTTATAAATTAAGGAGAGATACATCAGCTATACTGTATGCCACTTCACTTGCAGATGAATCATTATTAAATTCATATTTTAAATCCTTGTTCAGTGCCATTGCATCTGTATTTTCTGTTATATAATCAAGAAAATCTCTGTTTACTTGTCAAGTCATCAAAAAGTTAGGATATGGCATATATAAAAATATATATATGTTTTGTTCTGTATAGTCTTAAAAAGAAATCCACCAAACTGTTATAGTAGCTTTTAAAAGATTTTTTAAAAACCCAACTAAACTTAAGAAAATTTACATCCTGAAATCTCCAGAAGTAAATTTGTATTTTTCTGAGACAGTTACTCTTTCAAAGCCTGCTTCTCCTAAATAGATATATTTCCATTTACTAAATTCTTACTGACTTTGTTGGGAGTTTGAAAGAATATATGAATATTTCATAATGCTGTGTAGCTGAGAACAGAGCATCTTTCTCATTCAGAATCTCCTAAATCAAAACTGGCACTGTGAATTTGATAAAAATATTGAGTAACACAAGCATTTGAGCACATGACAGAAAGTCATATTAATTTTCAGAGACAAAGTAAATGTTCTTTGTTTTTCCTAAAATATCATTGTAGAATTGCATTTTCAGCTCCAGGGAAATTCCGCTAAGGTCAAACAAAATGCCTGAATCTACTCCATGTGTGAAAGATTCTTCTATTTTGCTTAACAGAGTTTTTTTTTTGACCGTATGTGCACCAAGGAAACGGTATCAATGTCCTCTCCAAGATAGGTGTTAGCTTTTTATACAGGTAATCAGACTATGCTTCTTCTAAACAAAACATTTCTGAGATTGCTTTTTGAATTCTCTCTTCTAGGGAATTAAATCTGAGGTTGTATGTCCGATATAGATCAACATAAAATAGATTTTTCATCTTCGTTAGTCCTTTACAGCTGTGCATAATCAGTGCTAACTAGCAGTTAAAATAATAGGATTTTGCAGCCTCTTTTTTCAGTGTAAAGGGCTGCACTTGGTGCTGAGAAAAATGTAGGCTTCGGAAGCCAAATTCTAATAATTCAGATCATTTTTAAGCTCCATTGATTTGAATGACCTGGGCCAATTTAGTCTAGCGAAGAATCTAACACCATCTGATTAACTCTCTATCATGATGAGCTGCTCAAAAAGGAAAGAAAGAAAGAAAGAAAAATAGATCTGCATTACCTGTTCCATCTATACATCAGAGCTATAGATGTCATAAGGGCAGAGTCTATTCTATTTTATACTGAAGAACTGACTAATTAAAATGCTAATTAAAAAAAAAAAAAGAATACCTGCTTTAGAAAGAAAAAAAATTTTAGAAATTTGCTTTAGAAAGTGACTCAGTGTCCATAGCCTGAAAACTTTGGTGAGGAAAGGTTAGCTGTGGAGTTTAAGGAATAGGTTACCTGCTGTTTGTGGTGCTGGACGGTGCTGTGGGAGGCACTTGACCCGTGTAGATCCCCAGGAGTTCTTCTGGCCTCGCCACCAGCAGACACGTGGGACGGAGCCAGCAGTCGAGCGCTGACGGGCCCGTAGCCATTGGGAGCCTGCTGAGCACTGTGTGAGGCAGCGGATACTTCATCTTCCTCTCCAGAGGCTGTAATCAGGATA
>JAVCKT010015467.1:0-10222 GCA_032273925.1 Rhynchotus rufescens
GAAATGAGTAAAAAAGCAAATAAAGGGAGTGCATAGTGGAGGGTTCTGTTCTCAGCAGGTTCTGTTTGCTGAAGGCTATCTTTGTATCACTAAATAAACTTGTCTTGTTTGATCTATGTATACATAACATGTAAATCAGTCGGTAATTTAGCTAAGCTGTCTTATCTGAACTGGCTGCAGAGCTGCTGTTTTGCAAACGGGGAGGGAGCCAGGATGTCAGTTGTGACACTGGACTTCTCTAGGTGACCTGCTGAGATCCCCGTAATGCCCCAAGAATTTCAAAAACTAGTGAGTCTGCATCCATAAAGCGAGGTCCCTGAAGGAGGCCAAGTGAGTGCACCAGTTGTCCAGAATTTGTTGTGGTCACAAATTTGCATATCTCTCTCCCTAGGCTTTAAATCCCTTAATTTTAAATTGATTTCATAGAGCTAAATCTAAAATAGCAGATGTTCTGTGAACTTTCGGTTACTCAGCGCTACTGTGGTAGCTCTTACAGTAATTTTTGGAGCACAAACACAGTTTACTAGGCTTCTCCAATTTCACTGAATTCTGCTTTATTTTTATGTATTTTTCTCTTCACACCTCAGTGTGACTCTGGCTCGGAGACAGAGGGAATGATGCATCGGAGGAAAAAGAGGCGGACGTGTAGCATGGTGGGGAACGGCGACACCACGTCCCAAGATGACTGTGTGAGCAAAGAGCGCAGCTCCTCCAGGTGACCTGATGGCAACTCTGTTAATTTTAACGAACAAAAGACAATCCGAGGCAGAGCTGGGAGAAGTGAGCTAGGGTGATTCATCAGGATAGAGAGCTGGAGAGCAAGAGTCTCTTACAGAATATGAAGCTATTGGTGATACCCTCCCTCCAGGAATTATTTTAATTGCTCCAAATAGAAAACTTTAAGATTTTGGTATTTTTTTAAATGAGCTTTTACCTTATTTAATAAACAGTTTTATTACTTTTCTTAGTTGTCTCTTTCAATAGAGAATATTCTTTTTTTTTTTTTTTTTTTAATGGGAGAGATGGAAGGTTTTGGCTGTGCTCTTCAGAGCACAAGAGAACAGTAAACAGCTAAACATGAGGAATGATGAGGTGAGACTTGGCTTTGGACACTGGTTGTCCAGAGAGAAAACCTTCAAATAGCAATACAGTTTCTCTTATGTTCTTGTTGCCTGGATTATTTCAATTTGGCCTGCTGCCTTATGTGTTGAAGACAAAATTTAGCCAAGTCCCCAGCAGGTAGTTACTTGAAAATAAAGAGATCTTTTTAGCCATCTGGGACTGAAGAACTGAAATGAGGTATTGTTTGGAATAAAATTGTTGAGGAAAGATATTCTCCGAACTGGCCAGGTTAAAAACTAGGTGTTTGCCAGTATAATCTGTGGGAGAAACCTAGCAGTTCTTGGCTAACCTTAAGCATTTCTCTCATATAGAAGAGGCTTGCTTACGTTCTCGAGTGTGTTTCTGTCAGCGTGGCTAACTGAAGCTGCTGTAGCAGCTGCCTGTCTTCGGTAGGGTGTTGTCTAGCTCTTGATCTACTGGTTGCTTCAGATTTGAAAAGTCCACAAATATTGTGGTGAGCTAGTGTAGAGCTGGGAAAGCCCAGGCTGCCAACGGCAGGCCTGACATCCTGGTGTGGGGTGCTGCCTAAAGCCCTTTTGCCTTTCTTGGCCATTTATGTTGCTGATATGTAGTGTTCTCTTGCTCTCTGGAGTTGCTCGTAACTGAATACAGTCAAATTACAAGTGCAGAGCACCCTTAGACAGTTGATGGGAACTGCATTGGCTGCTTATTTTGTGTAGAGGTTTTAGCAACTTACTCCAATGTTATCAACTCATTTTTCAGCAGCCGGTGGCAACTCCAGGCAGGGAAGGAGCAGCAGGAGCCAATGAAGATTAATGCAGACCCTAGTTTTTGTTTCAGTACATCTAGAATTGCAGATCACACATACAGTTATGTCTTAAGAGACCTATGTATTTTAAGGTCTTTGTACTTCAGACATTGAAATGAACACAGTATGCTTTAAATACTGGCATCTAGAACCTTTCCTTTTCAGATTTCACCATTTTTTACCACGATTTTTGTTGATTGTTCTTCCCTTATGTCGTGAAGATGGGTGGGATTTCTACTCCAGCTATATGATGGATTAGCTAATAGAAACAGCTCCAAATATGAAATCATAACTTGTGCAATTCTATAGGAGGAAACAAAAAAATAAGATTAGCCTGCATGCTGTGATCTTGTGTCCTGGTCTGAGGGGTAATGCTAGAGTTGTTGACAGGCAGTTGTACTTTTTTTGACAGGATTAGGGACTCTTGTGGAGGCCGCCCTTAGCCCTGAGAGATCAGAACACCCGTCTAGAGGCAGCTGCCGCTCGAAGCTCCGTTAGCAGCCAGCCAGCTCTGTTCTACCCCCTTCTGCTCCTCCTTCTCATGGTCCTTGAGTTTCTGTCACTCTGATCCAAACATCCGTCTTCGTTCCGTACTGTGGAAGGTTGGCTCCTCTCTAACTTGCCCAGGAGCGGCCCGGTTCGACGTGACTGTGCAATGCTTTGTCCCCTCCGCGCCCCAAGTGAGTGCACTAATTACCCAGCCCTGGGTAAGGACATGCCAAGTATTTACTGGCTCACGTGACTGGCAAGGAAGACAACGGTCCGTTTTTAAAGAACTCTTTTTAAAAAAAAAAACAGCGGGTAGATCTAGAAACCTGCCTTGCTTTGACACTGTCATATGTTTACATGTTGTCCTGTACACTTGAGGAAAGGAACACCAGCCCTCCTGGCCTGGCCGAACGTCCGAGGGATCTTGTACTGGAATTTCAGGATGGGAAGGTGGTAGGAATGCTTCAAACCCTGAAGTAGCTTCAGTGGAGGTGAGCGCCTACCCGAAGCATCTCCCGTGGTCTTAATCTACGTGCATGCATCTAAAGCAGGTTGATAAGGTGCAACACCTTAACCAGCAACAGTCCTTCTACTTTTGCTCTGTGTCGGTGAGTAGTAACAAAGATGCACTAGCACCTTGCTACAGAAAGCCGAGGGAACAGGAGAATCTTGGAGCTTCTTGCACAGCAAAAAAGTCAGCAGGTGCCACTAGGGTCCCGTTCATCACTAGGCAATAACTGGCAGGTCGACTCTTCTATAGTAACAGCCATTGCTGGGCTTTAAATACCAAGCAGTCACAGTGCCATGGGCTTCTTCAGGCCGGTGCAGCTCACACACGAATGGTTCTTTGAGGTTGTGGCTTGGGTAATTTGCAGAATTAGTGGTGCCAATTTTAAAGGTCTGGGAGGGGGGCACGTTGTCTGATCCTCTTTTTTTTTTTTTTTAAAAAAAAAGAAAAAAAGTAATTCTTAAGTCTATGTAGATGAATTTGTGCCAGGCGAAGCCCTTGTCCCTAAGGGACGTGCAGGATTTTTTTTAAGCAGGGCCTGTGGTAGTGTCAGCTGTCAGGGTCTCGCTGAAGCTGCACTGCAGGGAAATGGTTCCTCATCCTCTGATGTGAAGAGCAGAGCTGGGAGCGGCCGGGTTGGGATGGGATGCTGCCCTGGGAGCTCTCCTGCCCGAGGAGAGGACACGAGGTGTCACCTCAGTGCTGCTGCTCGGAAGAGGGAGCTTGCTGGAGGCCGTGTGTCGTCCTGCTAACCACGCAGGAATGCCCAGGTCTTTGCGTTCCAAGCAGCAGATGGGCAGCCTTAAGTGTGACTTTCTTGCACGTATTCGATTGGGTAGAACCCAGAATGTTGCTTGTTTGGGTTATTTCCATTTTAGCTTTTTTAACCTTGTTTTTCTTCCTATTTAAACACCCTCTCCCTTTTTGGAGACCAGGCCATAGGCTGTTTTACAAAGGAGCCCTATTTATATTTGTCACGATTTGTTTCTGAGTATTCTGTGCTAATCACTTCACGTAAAACCAACGTAATGGTGGGGAAGGAGGGAAGGTGTATTGGTCCTCTCAGTTGTCCAGACTCCTGAGTGTCTTGGGGATAGCCAGGTGTGAATGAGGCTTCTACCTGAAGGAAACCTCCCAGCCTTCTGGCCAAGGTTGCCTTCTGATCGCCCAGCTCAACAGCCCGGGAGCCTGAACAAAGCACATGGTCCTCATCAGGTAGAGCGAGCTGCAACTGCTGCTGCTTGGGAGAGAACAGGGTTGGGTTGGGAAAGGCTCAGGGGCTGCTGCAGCCTCGTGGCGAGGGGAGCTCTGTTCTGAACTGCGGTGTGAGCGAGGCGGCCCCGTCCTTGGTGGTTGCTGGCTGAGGTAAAGTGGCTTCTGCTGTGGCTTCCCGTTGCTTTGGGCGTGCGTGGCTGCAGCTTTGCCCTCTGAGGATCCCCGCCGGGCTCGCCAGGCTCGCGGCGGCGCCGGGAAAGCCGGGCCTGCTCCGTGCGAAGCACGAGTGGATGATCCGGACTGCAGAACACCCCTCTGTGCCTCTGAACTCTTCGGTAGCGTGAAATAAAACCTTTTCCACCCGAAGCCCGTGGTTGGTGACGTCGCTCGCCACGGGGCAGCGGGTCTGAGCTCAACGGCAGGCGCCGGCGTCCCAGCAGCGCTGTACGACTCGTCCACGAGGCGCTTTCTCGTCCAAAATAAGGTATTCCCAAGTCCAGGAATTGAGACTCCCAGGATCTCTGGGTCTTCTGCTCGCAGGCTGTTGCCTCGGCCACCCTGGTGAGCTTGTCTGTTTTATTAGATGGAAAAATACCTACCTCACAGGGGTGTTGTGAGGCTGAAATGTAATTCCTGTGTAAGCTGCTTTGAGGTGCTCCTCCTGCAGCAAGTGCTCCAGAAACGCGAGGCAGGCTCCGACCTGCTGAACTGGCGCTGGCTTTTCCCAGCGGAGCGCGTCAGGGAGGCGCTCCTGGGCGCTCGGTTCCATAGCAGCCCCCTTCAAAGCGGCACGTAGGGCAGAAACTGTGTCTAAGGGAGACTCTTGGTTTTCAACAGAGCTTAACTGTTGGTCTTTTGTGGCCTGTTCCAAAGAGGACATCCTCCCCGATGAGGATTTTCCTCACGTGGGCCAGGCGAGTTATCCCTGGTAGGGCCAGGGAGGCTCATTCCCTATAGGAAGGAGGGGGCAACTAGTCCTTGCGAGGCCCCTGTTCCAAACCAGGCCTGTGTAGGGATTTAAACATAAACCAGCGCTGTGCCTGGCTCTGTGCTGGGGACAGGGCTCAGTGCTGGCGCTCCCCACCCTGCAGGGCCTTGGATCTGCCCCTGTCCCCTGCAGAGCCCCGGAGCGCTTGGATGGAGGAGGCTGGAGGCTCCGCGAGGCTCCTCGGCCACCGCTCGCGCTTTGCCCCGGCCGGGTTGTCCTCTCGGCCTCTCCAAACGCTTAGCTAAGGGCAGCAGCCTCCGTAATGCACCTAGACCTTTCCCTCCCGCGCTGCCGGTTCAGTCCCGGACGCCCGCGGGCTGCTCCCAAAGTCGGGTTTTGTCCTTCCCTCCGGAGCAGAGCGGGAAGGAAGCGCTGGGACAGTCACACTGTCAGCCCTAGCCCTGCCGCTGCCACTAGATGCTTTTTAGCACCCCGTCCAGCAGAGCTGGGATCCTGTTAATTGTCTTGTTTGGATGATTGTGTTTTTGCTTTTTATTTTAAATAAAATCAATTATTTTGCATTATTCTTCTTGTCTTTTTTTTTTCCTTTTTTTTTTTTTCTCCATATCATGAGCATAAAACCTGACCTCTAGGCAGAGCTGAGCTTTGGTCCCTGTTCCTGCGTATCCGGGGGCTTTGGGGCCGGAGTTAAGCGCAGCCGAGCAGGCGGCAGCGGCTTTCAGAGGAACTCGTGGAGCATCAGCCAGCCTGCGTGCCACAAAACTGGAACTGTGGTGGCCAAAAGCAACCCAGAGCCAGTGCAGAAGTGTTTCTGTCAAGTGGCTCCTGCTTCCTGTTCCCGGGAGATGATTTTATGTGGTTACAGCTTTAAGATGATCCCATAATTATCCCTAATTTGCAGGAACTGGTGGTCACTTTGGTGACAAGCGTGGCCTTGCCATCTAGATGTGACATTCTCCCGATTTAGTGACCCGTGTTCCAGATGGCAGGGACACAGCAGCCCCTGCAGCTGGGGGGCAGCCGGCTCAGGCCATGATCACTAGTGGGGAGCAGAGAGGAGGGGTCTTGTCCAGCTCTTGGGCTGCTGCTTGCTTCAGATTTTCAACGTCCACAAATATTTGGTTTATGTGACGTTACATGAGAGGGGGTGCAGAGCTGCGGGGGCCTTTGCAGCATCTTGGCTGTTTCTGCTCCATTCCTCTAGTTTAATGTGTGTTTATATAAAAAAAAAAAACCTGCTGCTGCTTTCTTGCCCTTTAGAAAGCAAATAGCAAAGAGCACAACGCTGCATTCCTGCTCTGGTCCAAAGCAACCGATGGTTTTGGAGACAGACTTGGGCTTAAGTTAAGGAGCTTGCGGCATCTCGCCTTTTTCAAGGCGTGTGAAGATCCCTGCACCCGCGTGCACGGGTCCTGCTGCAGGAGGAGTAATCCGAGGATGCAGAGCTGCCTGGAAATGCCTTTCAAAGGAATTGTTTCTTTTCCAGTTTGGGAAGTGGCAGGTCCCAACTACGTGCAGTGTCCATAGAGTCACGCGTGGAGGTCAGGACGCTGCCTTCTGTCCCGCGCGACGCTGCCTCGCTTGGTTCCGTGGGCTGCTCTGGGGAAGGGGACAAGGGTGAGCTGCTAAATCGGGTCTTTTCTGGGCGACTGCCAAGAGCCCTGCGGGCTCCGCGGTGCGACGGCCCCGGGAGAGGGGAGCCGTGTCCGGCGGTGGCAGCAGCAGCGCAGGTGGCAGCCCCCGACGCGGGGCAGGCTGCAGGGACGCGGGGCAGGCTGCAGGGCGCTGACGCGGGGCAGGCTGCAGGGACGCGGGGCAGGCTGCAGGGACGTGGGGCAGGCTGCAGGGCGCTGACGCTGGGCAGGCTGCAGGGACGCGGGGCAGGCTGCAGGGTGCTGACGCGGGGCAGGCTGCAGGGACGCGGGGCAGGCTGCAGGGACGTGGGGCAGGCTGCAGGGCGCTGACGCGGGGCAGGCTGCAGGGACGCGGGGCAGGCTGCAGGGACGCGGGGCAGGCTGCAGGGCGCTCGCGGAGCCGCTCGCTCGAGCCCTCCTCGCGAGGCGGAATTCCCTGCCCGGCGCCTCGGGGGCCGCTGCAGAGCGGCGCCGCTGCCGAGAGAGGGCAGCTCCGTCCCGGGCGTTGCGCGCGCCCCGCAGCCTCCGGTATGCAGCAGCCTCCGCACCCTGCAGCCTCCGGCATCCAGCAGCCTCCGGTATCCAGCAGCCTCTGGTATGCAGCAGCCTCCGCGCCCTGTAGCCTCCACACCCTACAGCCTCCAGTATCCGGCAGCCTCTGCAGCCTCCGCACCCAACAGCCTCCGGTATCCAGCAGCCTCCACACTCCGCAGCCTCTGGTATCCAGCAGCCTCCACACCCAGCAGCCTCCGGTATCCAGCAGCCTCTGCAGCCTCCAGTATCCAGCAGCCTCCGCACCCCGCAGCCTCTGGTATCCAGCAGCCTCCACACCCAGCAGCCTCCGGTATCCAGCAGCCTCTGCACCCAGCAGCCTCCGGTATCCAGAAGCCTCTGCAGCCTCCAGTATCCAGCAGCCTCTGCACCCCGCAGCCTCTGGTATCCAGCAGCCTCCGCACCCAGCAGCCTCCGCACCACGCAGCCTCCGGCATCCAGCCTCAGCACCTAGACAAGGAGAGGTCACCCGCCGCCCCCACGTCCCCCTGCCCCAGGGCTGCTGTGCCCTGGGAGCTCCCGCGGGCTGCCAGGGAAGCAGCAGCCTCCCCGCGATGCCCGCGGTGCTGCTCCTGCTGCGGATCCTGCTCCGGGCGCGCTCCGAGGCAGCCCGTGTTTCAGGGAGCAGCCGGTGGGAGGAACCGTGTGGATATCCGTCCTTGCCGCGGCCACCCCGCTGCACCCGGGCAAGCTCCATCCGTCCGTTTGCCACCCGAGGGCCGCGGCGGGGACAGGAAGGCACCGCACGGCAGCCGCTGGCCCAAGGCTGCCCTGCCTGTGCTGCCGAACCGGTCCGGGTGTTGGGAGCAGAGCTTTGTTGCTCATTCTGCCACCACGTCACTAACTCAGACCAGATCCTCGTGTTCTTGCCAAAGTGTCCCTGACACTCCTGGGTGCTGCTCCTTAGACTATGGGTGTTTTCCAGAAAAGTCTGACCCTCTCACGACGAGGAGGGCGGGAGGTTGCAGCATCCCAAGAGGATCATTCAGGTCCGAAGTCGGACGCTCCTGGTGACCGTCTCCAGCTGATTTCCCTTCAGCGAGCCCTGTGCCAGCAGAACCTTGCCGGCTGGTGCCACATACGGCGTGTGGAGGTGACAAATGGCAGTTGGGAAGGTGCACACGGAATGGTGACATGCTCAGTCTCTGCATCGGTTAATGATGGGTTAATGCAACACGGTTGGGAATTGCTGCTAGCCCTGACAAAACTCCTGTGCCCTGGCAATGGGGCTGGGCTGGCACACTGGGGCCACTGGAAGTGGATGCCAGAGCCAAGGGATGCGCTGGAGGTGGGAGGGAGGCTTCCTGGCTTCAGGTGCTCACCTGAACTCCAAGGTTATTTAAAAACAGAAAGGAATTCGCACAAATCCGATTAGCTGTCACCTCTCCAAGCACCGCCCAAGCGCCTGTGCCAGCTCCTAATCAAAGATCATCCTGTCCCGTGAGGCGCGACCATCCCGGCCGCGGACGCGGCTTTGGACTCCCAGCAAATGGCTTCTAGAAATGGCTTGATGCAGAATTCCAGTCTCAATGTCATTATTCCAGGCCTATTTATATCCAGGAGCATTCCTGGCCGTTGCATGCATCATGCTTTTCCATTACTTTCATCTAGTGAGTCAAACTTCTGGAAGCCAGCAGCTTTGCTGAACGAAAGAATGGATTTTGGACTGGAGAGGAAGAAAAGGGACCAAAAATACCTCCCAAAAAGAGTAACACTTTGCAGGAAACCTCTCTTACAGAGTCTCTGCCTTCCTGGGCTCAGCTCTGGAGTCGTTCCGATAACGGGGGCCTGGGAACCACGGAATTACATGGGAGAAGGGAAGTTAAGCCCCGTGACCACTTGTTACTAAGAATACAATGATCCATACGCTACCGATCGGCTGCTTGATAGGATTACCCATAAAGACAAACAGCAGCGAGGATCGTGGCTGCACTTCCTTCCTCCGCCCCGGGGGACTTAATCCTGGCTTTGCGTTTTGTTTTAAGTCGGTCGATGGAAGGCTCTGTGCACGGAGCTGCCTCTGGCCTGCGGGAAGATCCCCCCGTTCGCTGCCCACACAGGGAAAGGGAAGCGGGAGCAGCTCCGACCTGCTCGTTTCGGGGCGCGCTGTGAAATGATGGCTCAAGGATCGAGTCCACAGGTGCTGGGCTCTGCACGGACCCAACAACTCCCTCATTTGGCAGTGCAGGGGAGCTTCTCTTGCCCCCCTGGCACCCCTTTGCCCCGTGCAGGAGCAGGCTCTGCGGTGCCCCAAGCAGCGTTGGGGCAGGTCACACGTGTGCCACCGCTGTCACCGCAGCTCCCGGGGCAGGGGAGGAAGGTGCGGGGGCTTGGGGCAGGACCGCTCCTCACCGGCACGAGGCTTCCAGCGCCTGGCACCGGCTCCGGCACGGCCTGAGCACCAGCCAGGTGCAAGGGAGTCACTCAGTGTGCCCGGAGCTGGACAGAGGCGACCGGGGGGCACACGCACACGTTGCACGGTGCGGATGCTTCGGATTGGGCAAAACTCAGTGGGCAGCTAATTGTGGAGCGCCCTGTCAGGGCTGTGCGTTTGCATCCTGCCCAAGCGCACTGCCACAGATGGGGCCTCCCTGCGCTGCCCCAAGCCCTGAGCATGCCAGGGGGATGGGATTTGTGTACATTCTATAGGCAGGGGTACCTATGTGCATCCCGGGGAGCGGTAGCCACATGTGCATTTCAGGGAGGGGTATCCATGTGCATCCAGGGAGGGTACCCATGTTCATCCCGGCGGGGGATATCCATGTGCATCCCGGGGGGGCAAGGATTCATATGCATCCCAGGGGAGGGGTATCCATGTGCATGCCGAGGGGGGTACCTATGTGCATCCCGGGAGGGGTAGCCATGTGCATCCCAGGGGAGGGGTATCCATGTGTGTGCTGGGGGCAGATATCCATGTGCATCCCAGGGCGGGAGGATTCATGTGCATCTCAGGAGAGGGGTATCCATGTGCATCCCGGGGGAGG
>JAVCKT010015469.1:0-27850 GCA_032273925.1 Rhynchotus rufescens
GCAGGTGACTTCAGCCCTTGGTCCCACAGAGCCAGACAGACTTGTTTGGCTTTTTCCAAAGGCCACCGTGTGCCGGGCATCCTCGGCCTTGTCCCCTCAAGCAGCAGCTGCCACAGCCACCTGTTGGAGGCCCTATCTCCCCTCTGTCCTTCAGGAGGGCAGCCACAAGTACTCTAGGAGGTTCGCAGGGAAGGAGGAAATGCTTTTTATAGCCTCAGAAATTAGGGATAAGAGCTCACGAGATGAATATAGTTGTGCTCTAGTGTCAAGCCCGTAACAGTAGTGACCAAGTAAATCTTCAGGCTTCCTGGTATTGCTTGCCATATTGCTTGCATTCAGTGTTGCATTTGCAAGGTTTACTGTGCAAAGCAAGATCCTGCAAACATGAGAGGCAAATGTAGGGGGGAGACCCCACTTTGAATCAGGCTTATACATCACTAATAAAATTGCTAGCTGTGCTTCAGTTACATAATCATTTATAGCTGTTTAGAGTGTAGAAAGAACACTGATATGAAGTTCACAAATGCGTTTATCAGACTAGTAAGCAGGAAAAAAATTTTACTTGGAAGTTGTTGTGTTTCGAAGTGAACTCACTGATATAAATATAAAGTTTCTATGCCAATTCCTGGCTGGAGTAGGCTCTAGGTGCACTGAAATAAATGAATCTACCCCAGTTAGCAGTGGCTGCAGCTTTGATCCCACGAGTCCATTTTTAGGTTCACATTTTGACTGCAATTTTATTTCAAAATACAAGAGGCTACGGAAGGATGTATTATATGGCATTTTCTTCTGCCCTATTAGAAGGATATCCGTACAATGAAAATGGAAGAAAAAAATAATTTCACTCACTTATGCAGTTTCCAAAATTGGAGTTCTGCGGAAAGGAGGGAAGTGAGTACTTTGTATATACAAACTTTGGCGAATTGTCAGGCAAAGAAGCATCCGTAGAGGGAGAAATGAGGGAGGGCACAGCAGTGGAAGAGGGAGCTCTGCGAGGACTTCCACAGCATCTGCCTTGCACAGTGGCCTCCCTTTGTAAGTGCAATGAGTTGAAATATTTGTGCTGCTCTTATGTAGCTTTCAGGGAATTAATGTCTGCAGTTGTTGGCTAAACCCGGGTCTACACAATGATTTTCAGTCTTATGACCAAGTGCTCCTTAATGGCTCTGTCCATGGCTTACTCTTATTTGGCCCAGTTGTTATAAATGGCTCCCAAACTGGACTCAAATTGTTTTGGGTTCTCTAGCTTTTCTATTTGAAAGTCAGTCTGTATTCCCAATTCAGCACCATGGAGTTTTTTTTTGATTAACCATATTTGAGAAATCAAAAATTTCAACATTCGACACTAAGTGTACAAAGATCATTTTTTCACTTTTAGTGAAGCATGTGTACTGTTCAGCTTGTGTCTGAAAATGTGCCAGCTGCTGAATGGGCAAAAACTTCCAAGCTGTCCCAGTCTTTCAATGGAGAAAATAATAGTTTTGCTTCTCAACAGTCTAGATGTTGAAGCTGCCATCTCTAGATTCATTAAAGCATACTGTGGAAATAATATTTGAGTGGAGCAATAATGCATATTTACAACATGTGTGAAGCAATAAATTTTTAGAGAGCTTTTTATTATTATTTCAGTGCTGTAAATCATATTTTGCTATATGTAATAAAGGTTGGAAAACTTAGAATACCTTGTAATTACTGGGAAAAAAAATGACACATTACCTCTTAAATGCAGATAACAAAAGGAATGCAGTGTTTGTGTAGCATGTTTACTGCATCTGTGTATTCCAGTGGGCTAGGCCAAGGACAAACCGTTATAAAACTGCAGCTATATAAAGCATCCTTTGGTGTTTGAGTGCACACAGACAATAACAGAATTCATCCGAAAGTGATGGCTGATGGAATTCAAGGTGAAAATGTCCTTAGTAAGGATATATTTTATGTAGTAACACGTCCACCTTTTGTTTTCTCGTGAAAGCTCCGCGTTTATTCTTGCTCTAGCAACAGGCACTTCTGTTTTTTCCTGCAGAAATGTTTGCATGCAGCTGCATTAGAACATTGAGTAAAAAGCACGTTCTCCTAAAAAGACGTGTAACCATTAACTTCTGTCCTTTAACACTCTTCCATAATTAATTTTCTAGCCAGCAACAATATAATCTAATAAATCCTGTACAAAGTATACATACTAAGAAGGATTTATGAGGAGCATCACGCTGCAGGAATGGTTGGCGCTGGCTGGGATGAGATGCTGTGGGAGATGAGTCTTAGCCCAACTATGATGAAAACAGCAAGAAACAGAGGGCTGCGGATTTTATGTAAGGAGCAGACACAGCCATGTGCAGGAGGAACCGAGTGCTGCAAGCCCTGGCGTGGGTTGGGAAGAGCAGGAGTAAAGGGTGGCATTTCAGGGGCTATGGCAGGGACAGCACACAGGCTTCACGAAAATGGCATTTTCCTTGGAACACATTAAAAAAAAAAACTGCATGAAAGAGTTTGTTCCGCCAGTTTTTGGTATTTTTTTAATATCTTTGCACAGATGTCTGAAAGTGGCAGCTTTTGATTCTGAGGTGCTGTTACCTTTTCTGGAAGCTTTGGTCTTGGTGAGAACTACTTTAAAAATCAGTGAAATTTCAGAGCCATCTTGGAAACCTTCCTTAAAAACATGTTTAGTGAAAAATAGGTCACAAATCAGTTGTTTTTAAAGACAGCTTATTATATCATGTACATGACCCTTTATATTTCACCATCTGCAGGAAGCATCGTTTCCAAACTCTCAATTCTTTCAAACAAGCCTAAAATAATTATAATAATATTTTCAAACAAGACACTGCCTGTCTTAGAGTTTCAACATTTTTCCAGCGAAGGGGAGAGGATGCTCTGCATGCCAATAGAGCTGTCTTAATACCTAATGAACCCATCTGTTCCTCGGGAGTTGGGCTTGGGAACAGCAGGACGCTCCTTTTCCTGGAGAAACCAGAGCATTAGTCCTTGGAGAGCCGAACAGTTAAAATGAGCTGATCCTTTAATGCTCCATTCATGTGTGTTGATTCAAATGAACCGCAGAGAACCTCATTCCACCTTCACATCCAGCTCAAGAAGCTCCTTTTTTGCCTTCTTTAGCACTAAAAGGAAGAGAGGAAGATCTGTGCATTGCAATCCACACGTTCCTGTCTGCTGCAGGCACACGGTCCCATCAGCCACACGGTGTCCGGACGCTTTTGTTGTATCCATTGAGAATTAAGTGACAGTGGCAAAGGAAGAAGTTGCAAGGACAATTTTAACAAAAAAAATACTGTCGTGAATAATTCTTACTCCACACTACAACCTAGCTCCTTGTCTGATAAAATAAACACAAATAGTTTTAGGTGTACAAACTTCCTAGGGAAATGAGAGCTAATCAACTTTTTTTTTTTACATTGAACCATATGGGGAAATGGTAACATCCTTAAAATGACAGGTGCTTTTTTGATACTGGAAGCGCACTGGAACACATTTAGCTATAAATCAAAGGAAGCAGAGATAGAATGATATATTTTTTTTCTAATGGCCCTGCTGAGGATTTTTTTTTGGCAGGAACAATGTATCTGCACCCATCTGTATAGCTGTCTACTTACGGTGCAAAAAGCTATCATTATGTGCGGCAGAACATCAAACAACTATTTCATTAATGTTCCCATTATCAGAAAGTACAGTGACATTAGAATACCTGCATGTTGTTACTATAGATACCTGAGTTCTCTGTTTCACTTGTGTTTTTTTTATATATATATATATATAGCATATAGAAGTATGTGTATATGAGAGTGTGTTTTATATATATTATATACAGATATACGTGTACGTACATAAGTGTTTATGATCTCCTTTCTGTCTGTTCATGCATTTAGCATACTTTGGTGAGTATTATTATCCAAAGCATGCTAGGCAATCTATATTTGAATGGTTTGAATTAGATGGAAGTGTAAATGCAAGTGCTTGAGAAAATAACTTTATAGTTCACCTTACCTAACAAGCAATATTTTTGCTCTCAGACTTGCCGGGCGTGTTTTACACATCTGCACCATGGGGTTTGCATGCTGAGAGATGGGATTTGAGAGAGATCACGTTTGGGTGTGATTGCTCTAAAAGTGCTGGAAAATGAAAACTATGAATAATTACCATTCTTTTTCTTGGTTGTGCTCAGGTAATATGTATTCAAAGCATTTTACAAATGATATTTTTTCTTACAATTCCTGTGAGCCAGAGGGACGTGGGAATAGTTCTTCCTGGCCATGTGGTGAAAATAAGGGACAGCGACTACATAATTTGCAGGAGGATGGTGGGGGGTCACGCAGTAAATCAGCAGTGAGTGGAAATGAGATTTGCAGCTCTATTTGTGCACTGTAGTCACCAGCCTCCAGGAAGGCCAGACTACCGATGGCTTCGGCGTGCATCATTATGATACTGTTTGGGATTTTTCGTATGGCAAGCGCCCTCACTCGTGTGGAGCTGGTACGGGGCATGGTTAGCCCCCTCGGTGAGTTTTCTGGTGAAAAACTGTCAGTAACTGTACAAAGGCAAGAGCTTAGCTGGAAAACTTGTTCTACTTCTTCTCCACTTGAGCCCCAGGAAGGAAGTCAATGGAGAAGCTCTGAGGATGTATCAGAGCAACCCCTTCCCTTCTGAACCCTGCTCGGGTGTGATCAATTGTGCTGCGATGTCGTGGTGGAAGCAAAAGCCTTTGGAGATACCAGGGTTATCAAGTTGCTTGGGCCTCAGTGCTCCTCTCTGGTTAGCAGTGCTGGACACAAGTGTGTTTTTTCCTTTAGTGGGGACATTATGTGTCAGAACAGAGAGAAAAATGTGGCTTGTCATTAAACCCAAACCTTCATTCTGACTGGCTAAAAGACTGTGACATTAATGCATCCATGTCACCATGTACTTATTTCAAACCTCTTCTGAAGAAATGCAGAGGCTCGGAAATTAGAAGTAACAGTTATTCTTGAGCTCCTTAACCTGGACTTTTATCCCAGAGTTGGATGGCAAAGGGGGATAAACACTTCATCATACTTAAGCTTACAAAAGAAATTGAAGATTACTAGGTGATTTCTGCTATTTATCTTTAGAAAGATCTTAAAGGTAATTTTTAACAATTTGCTTGTGGTTAATTATACCTCAATGTTCTGTGTCACTGTTGAAATTTGAAGAGGTGAAAAATGAGAGATGCTAAACGTGGATGCTAGACAGGGGGAAAGCCAGGTTTTTCTTTCTGAGATTTTCCTTGATTTTTTCTCGATGCTACTCTTTCACACAAATTTGGGTTTTATTTGGATTAATACATTTGAAAATTAAGTTGATTTATAACCAATTTTCCCCTCATTTAAACAGCGACCTGCAAGTGTTTTCTCCAGGGATCAAGCAGGATCAGAGAAATTACGTGTTGTTCAAGTTGTTCACTGAAGCAGTCGCTCGCAAACATGTGCATATGGTGCTAGGTGCTTCAGGGATCAAACTAATATGTTTACCTTGTTGCGCGTTTTTTCTTCCCTTCTTGGAGTTGCATCTTCTCCTTACTAGGATTTAAAAACAAACAAAGCCACTGCTAATTTGGAGGCTGCCCCTCACTCTGCTGCGTGGGCTGCGGCTCTGCAGGCTGCTTGCATTGGAGTCCAGAAAACGATCCTAACTTTTTGCTTATTCCAGAGCTGTAAGAAGCTTGTTTTCTTTATTGAATACTTTGTTTAGATGATATGATAAGCAGTATCAAAAATTGCAAAGTGATTTAGTAGTGAGCATGAATGATCAAAAATCGCTTGAAAATAATTATTTTCTGCCATTTTAAGTACTTGCCCTCTAATCACAGGAAGGAGTATTCCATGTCTCTGAATTCCCTGAAGACACAGGATGGGTTTTTTAGTCAGCTCCCTGAGATTAGTTCCCCATTTCAATATTCATATAAGTAGTGAGAACTTCTAGTCTGCGGACCAGGCAGAAGCACACATCCCAAGGTGTGTAATGGCATTTACACATTAGCAGATTACAGTTAAAAGGGATAATACTACACAAAATCTCTCTCTGAGGCAAATGAAATCTCATTAGCCTGGTATTGATTCAGAATGATTGTGTGGAGCTATGGAGAAGATGAGTTAAGGCAGTCTTGGATCCCAGACTTCTAATTGGAGCGATACCGAGGCCTGGCTCCAAGTCCACTGGTGTAAAAATGTGCTAATTACTTCAAGATGCAACGATGCAAAGAGATAAGGAGAGATGGGGAATGACTTGAATCTATGTCTGGTTGGACCGAATGTGTGAGTGGAGCTAGGCAAGAGTGAGATGCAGAGTTACTACTTGAGAGAAAAGTTAGAAAATAACAAAGAAGGAAAAATGGCTGGGGAAGGTTAAGTTTAGTGTTAAAGCTAAAAATTTAAACCTGGATGAGGGGACTCATTAGGTTTCCAAGAGGTCATCTCCTGCTTTCTGTAAAGAGTGCAGCGATGTTCCCTGGTGCTCTGGGAAGAATGCAGCCGTGAAGAAAAGCGGAGGCAACGAGATAATAGGGAGAAAGCAGGCACGGCTCTAAAATGATGTCTCCAAATTTGCGGAGCTTCTGTTCCTCAGGTCAGGAGCCAACGAAGAGAAGAAAAAGATTCAAAAGAGAAGAATTTTGAAGGCTTTATTTTAGGCCTCGATCTGTGATTTCACTTTCCCGGGTTTGGGGTTGGATTTTCTATCTTTTTTCTTTTTAGTTGTGTGCAGTGCTGAGGCCTAGTGAGGCTCATGCAGTTTTCCTCTGCCAACGCGCAGTATTGCAGGGCCCTAAAGGAGCCTTCACTGGAGAGAAGCTGGATGGACTTCTGAGTGAGATGCCTGGAGATGGAGGTGACGATGCCCCTTGGTGGCCCTAGCAGTAGGGCGGCATGTGGCATCGGGGCTAGGGCAGAGCTCGGGCCTCTCAAGCACCTTCATGGGCACAGCCCAAGCTTGGCCCAGGGCTGGAGCTGCTCAGTCTGGTGTCAGGAGTCCTGGCCTTGCTGCCCGAGTCCACCAAGCCCTGGGTGTCGTCAGATATAAAACTCTGGTTGAGGTTTCCTGGAGCAGGCAGCAGTGCTCGCAACATCGCATCCCTGCTGCATGCAAGGAATTGTGAAGGAAATGCTCACACTATGCATTTGCTTTAACAACAATAATGTTATATTGTAAAGAGATTCTCATAAGGAGATAACATCAAGGCTTTTCAGTGATGGTAAGGTGCATCTTCTAGAAAGCCGAAGAAGGTAACACCGGCAAAACCAAGCAAGTTTCCATCAGAGTGAAATCTGGTCCTAAAATATGAAGTTTATAACACTATTACTTTTCAAAGCTTGAAGGAGATTCCTTTTTATTCCTTATCTCAAACACCACAGAATGAGGGGAACGAAGGGGAACCCTGTGTGCCTGGAAAGCCTCCCCACGTCACTCACTGTCATGGTCCGTCTTTGCCTGAAGGCTGCTGGTTTCTCTGTTCTTACAGCCATTTTTTTCCCTGTAAAGATGTGCTTCACCACATCATAAATCAGTCACCTCTTCTGGAATTTCAGGTAACAGATGTCCTCTTTAGAGATTTTAATACGAACACCGTCAACCCACAGATTCCTTCTGAAGAAATGCCAATTGCATATAAGAATGCCAACTGGCATGAATGTTGCTTGAACGTTTGACATATTAATAGATTTTTTTGCTGAATGAAATAGATTTATTTTTTTTACAGAGAAGGCCTGGCTGCTTTAGGGCCCCAGCTTGCATTATCTGGTTGCTTGCAGTGATGTCATTAACCAGAAAACAGATGCTCTCCTGAGCATCAGAAATCAATCACTGCTGCTGGCACTTTAATAAACAGCTGTCTTCTTAAATGGCTTGGAATAAACACTGATCATCACCAGCTCTTTTTGAAGGAAGAGCAGTAGGTTATAAAACTGCTGATTAGAGGTGGGGGGGGAGCCTTGAAATTATAACCTCAGTAGCTGAAAACCTCTCATTGAGTTATTTTAGCCTGGCAAAAGATTTACAGTAGAAAATAATTGCAAGATCCTGGCTGCACTGTGGCATATCTATCATATGGCTAGCGGAATGGTGTTTGATATATTTACATGCACTTTCTTCTTCAGAAATAGATTTAATGTCGGGAATTCAATTGTATTAATAAGTCATTTATCTAACTTGAGCGCAGGAGAATCTTATTGCCTCATTGTGTGGTTGAGAAGGAATTTGTTGAAAGAAATCTGAATTCATTTCCTCACTCTCGCATGCAAATGAAGCAAAAATGTATTATCTCTCCTTCTCCTTTTCAGGAGATACTCCTACATTCAGGCCCTTTTTAATGACCTTTCCATGGGCCAAAGGATTTTGCTTGCAGATAGCAGGTGCAATATACAGAAAGTGCCTAGAAAGAGGCAACCAAATATCAAATAGTTGCACAGTGAAATAGCACATCTCCTTCCTCACGTATTACTCAGATTAGCTTCAACTCTACCTTGCTAAGTAGCTTATCAACAGCAGAGATGTAAGAATAATTCTGCAGCAAATGCTTTATATGGCTTAGTGACAAAAAGGAGAGATATGTTACACTATATCCCGCTGCTGCTGGTAATCTGCTTGTTGTGGCTTGTGCTGCTGATGGATGTGCTGGTGCGACCTGCCCCGGTTTCGTGCGTGCTCCTTGTTCCATCAGGGCATAACGCGAGCCCTTTTGCAGCCTCGCTGGACCACACCGGCGTGGCGCCTCGCTTTGTTGCAGAAATTCGGTGTCGTTGTATCTCTTTGTCATCGTGCTGTAAAACTGTCTGCAAAATAGATGGGAGCTGAGGCAAGGAGCTTATCGGGAAGCGCGGCTGGGAGGCCGCGGCGGCGCGCGGCTTGCGCGGGGCTCGCGCTCTGGGACTGTGATCTATGGCTCCAGCTTTTGGGAACTAATACAGATGATGGTAGTGATAAAGGAGCGTTCATGAAAGTCTTACCGGATCCCTTGGAAATGTTACTTATCTCACCCAGAGCACCCATATACAGCAGCTCCGTGCTGCATTCAGTGATGACAGATGTCTACTCCAGTATGGTTACAAATGCTATTTGAAACGATATTCTTTGGGTCCAGACTGCTGTTTTAATTTATATTTAAGGCCTATTTCCAAATGACTCCTAGAGGTCTAATAAACAATTATTCAGTAGAATCAACCCCAGCACCCGTCCCTTTCCCCAGAGGCCCTGATCTGTCTCTCTCCCTCAGCCCCAAACATTTCACTGCAGCCGTTTCCTTCTCTCCATGCTGCCTGGACGCTGCTCTGGTGTTTCACACTGCTGTATGGACAGCCTGGAGGAAAGTCCTCGGCATCCTGCTGCATTGAGCAAAGCCCGTGCACAGATTTATCAGAGATTCCAGGTGCCAAACTATATGGAGATTTTACTCATCATGTATGAACTGAGATTCTAGAGGATAACACTTGGCTGAATATGAGTAGACTTGCAAATATTTGCCTCTTATTTTCTGAAGTGTTGAACCCATTTTCACTCTTACGTTTCATTGCTGTTTTTTCTTGGAATATGACCAGATATACTCTTAGGAAAAGGTAGGTCTGAGTATTTTTTATGAGAGTTATAAAAAGTAAATTTAAGAAGGAGATTATTTATCTTCAGCATCCACATATGCCTGTAATGATTTCCAAGCTTGGAAAATATATTTCTGCTTTGCAGGGCAACTTTTATTAGCTCAAACTGTCTCCAGCAGTCAGAAAAAAAATAGGCAGTTGTTAAGGCCTCTGAGATCTAGCCTGAAAAAGAACTTATGTGCCCAGAAGCATCCTCCCCTTGGTAAAATATCTCTTGCTATAACTTGTTTGGCTACAGTACACGCCAGAGATGTTCCTTTTTTGGCAAGGTACTTAAATTTTTCTTCGTACGTAGGAAAAATTGTGGGAGCTGTAATTGCTTGATTGAGCGTTCAGAAGTGGTAGTTAGATGTGAAGACACTGGGTTTTTGCCCATTGCTCATTTTGTGGACAACATCAGGCAAACACTAACAAACCAAGCAAAACTTTTTCCCACTGCAGCCTTTTCCTACGAGACCAGCACTCCGCAATGCTGCACTGCCTGATTCTGGGAATTCCTGGCAAGGCTCCCTAGTGCCCATAACAGCCGTCGTCATATATTGGAAGACAAACAAATGCTTTGGTCCTTTACAGAATATTTAACTACTTGAAGTCCCTCTCCAACATCCCTCTGAAAATGGGATGTGGAAACTTTGTCTTTTAAATAAGTGGCTGAGGGTGAGTGCGATTTCTGTTCTGATGGGTATTGGCATCGTGGCTGCCCAGTCTGTACCTCATTTACTCTCCACAAACTTTTCAATATATCTTCTAAATCCACTTAAAATCGTGGTGTGTAGTTTCTAGGTTTCATTAACTGCGATACAAAAGAAGCTTGCACTCTTTTGTGTTACTAGTTGGACCTAGATACTCACTAAAAGATGCTCTCCAGGAAATGAGCAGCGCAGGGAGCTTGCACTGAATTCTGTTATTAACACAGCTCGGTGGTGTCATGGAAGGTATAATTCAGTGCTGCCTCAGGTGAAAAATAATTTCAAAGGGAAGTTTCTCTTGCTGGCTTCTTTGGGTCTGCTGGAGAAAATCAGGTCTCTGAATTTCAGCTTGCTCGGAGAACAGAAAATTAATGAACTGGCTTTTACCATGGCCTTACAGCCAGGTTACCAGAATAGTATGCTTGATTTACAAGTTTAGATTATGGATTCATTTCTTCAAAATTTGAAGTCTTTATTATTAAACTAAATGACATACTCAAAAAATTGTACTTCTATGGCATATTTTTAATGACTCTAGGTTTAAGTCTTCTTTGGCCTGGTTGCTTTTTATTCTCTGAACTCAAACATGTTCACCAAGGTAGTTCTGAAATTTAGGACAAGTCACACAGATTCCCTGTATGCTGAAGCATTCATGGGAGGCAGATCTTATTTTACATTTGGTGTTGCCTTCCTGTTGCAGTCCTGGATTTAGAGCTAGCTGCTTGCTGAAAGAGCGTGTTCCCTCGAATGTGGAACCTGGGATAGTTTTTTGATAGAATCAGTATGAATAACCCAGTGATAATACAGGCATAATTTTTTGTGATTTTGGCCTGAATAAAACAGTGTGCTTTCCTGGATCTCATGCACAATGCAGATAAGATTGTGATGGGAAGGCTTGAGGAACAAATTTCTGTTTTATGTAGTGAATTTTAGAAAGAAATTCAATTCCATGCACGAGAAGTCCTGCATACTGTAGGAAGAGATGGAGAAGCTCTGGTAGCTTCTAGACACTCACATTGCAGTGGCCCTTGCACACTTTACCATTGCTTATAGACAGCCATGGACATTAAGGTGCTTGAAAAGAAAAAGCAGAATTAGACAGAGAAGGATTGACAATAAAACAGTGCATAATACAATAGTTTCTCCTTCAGCCGCTGCTTGGCTTTTCCATAACCTCCCTCCATATCTTTAAATTTTTTTCCTAAAGACTGGCCTGAGATCTAACTTCTTTCAACTTTAGAAAGTGTACGTCTCCATTCAAATTTCCTGACTTTTAGCCTGTATAATAAGTCAGGCAAATCCTTGTGCTTTAAGAAGCCTTGGATTTGAACTCTCACTTTGTGGCTCAGATCTCCTTCCTCCCTGTTTTTTATTTTATTTCATCAGTGCGTAGGGAAGGAGTGGAATATAAAGAGCTGTAGCAGATGATTAACCCACATTTGTCTCTGTAATGTATAGGTGTTTGTGAAGTTTTCATGGGTGAAGCTAATGAAAGCACTCTGTCTCTCTACCTAATCACAGCTAGAAGTCAGCATTCCCCTTTATTATTTCTTCCTTCTAATACTGAACCTGTACTCAATTCCTGATGGGTATACAGGATTTTGCAAATCTTAGGATTTGCAAGAGATTTAATTGCACTATTGCAAACTGAAGAACTTTGCCCCTTTTTCTAGCATGTTAATTTGCCTCCATCACTCCTGTTTCCTAAGCAGGCAAGTTGGCGTGGAGGAACATTTGAGGAAGCCTGTAAAGATTAAAGAGGCTGTTCCGTTACTGCACGTGTAGTGCAGCCTGTTGCTGAGACCATACAGGCTGCTGCGGGAAGCTGATGGATGTCAAAGTGTGGTAGAAAGTAGGTACCTGTTTCATAGCCTAGTTAGTGTGCACGAGATTTTAGTTGTTCATGGAAAAGTTCTTACATGCATCATGATGTTATGACAGGCACATCAGTAGCTAGGTATCATACACAGCTAATAACCTGCTCTAAAGGGCATTTATTGCCCAATACGTAAAAGACAGGGAGACCATCTTGCATTTTGTACAATGGTTTCTTTAAATGAAACAGCTTGGAGTGTTTTCTTTTTGGCTTTGCTTAACTTTAAGATTATATGCACAGTAAATGCATTTCCTTATTAGGCTTGATTTTTAACTGCAGTCTTTTATTTGTTATGGAAAAGCGACATGTATCGCTGGCTGCATGTGCATGGGAGAGGGTGAGGACCCCGGCGCCTCGTCACTGAGCAGCCTGGCAACGTGCTGCTCCCTTTGCAGACCGAGAGTCCTGATCCAGACTGGTGAGGAAGCTGCCTGCATGTGCCCTGGGGGAGGGAGGATCTCAGAAACCAGGACAAGGAACTTCACATTCTGAGCACTGTAATTTCACTAGCCAAAGCAAGGTCAAATATGCACAGTAAGAGCTTAAAGTGAAGCAGCTGCCTACAGCACTAGGCAGCTATTGTAGCACTAAGCATAGCATTTTAGATGAATTAAGAAAAATTGTAGTCCGGAGGGTTCTTCAGGGTTATACTGACCTGGAGCAAAGCAGCCACACTCTGAATTCAAGATCGTGGCTGCCAACCATCTTGTCACGCTGTAATTTGTGAAGAAAAATGAAAGTAATGGAAGTTTAGGACAGCAAAGCGCCTGCTGCCAGAGCAGCCAGGCTCCTTCCCTCCCCACGGTGATGTCGCAGTGGCAGCCCCAGCAGCTCCGTGTGCTCTGCGGGACCAGCCCCTGCATCCTGCACTCTCTGACCAGCTTCAAACTCACACCAGTTTTTCCTTTTAAGATGCCTGCTCAAAATATTTTTTAAAATCCCAACTTCGTGCCTGGCGATCACGAAGTGATCCAAAGCAGCACATGGGTACAGGTTTTCCATCTCATAGAAGTTGAGTCTGGAGAGAGAGGGAGAGCTGGGGTTGGTGCCCAGTGCGCTCAGGACTAAAGCAGGGGCCACAAAAGGGAATCTGCTGGGAAAATGGAGGATTTCCCACCCGTCAGAGCAGCTCGAGCTACTATCCGTTTCAGACACACAGTTCTGAACTTAATTATACCTTGTATCGGCTTCTGCTTCACCTTTTGGCACCCGTGCAATGTGGGAGGGAGAATTTACTACTGCTGGAGCTTATTAGCGTGGCTCCCGTTGCGCACAAAGAGTAACAGCGCTAATTACGTGATGAGGCTCTCGTGATATCAACCAGCGTTAGTTCAACGAAGTCGGTAGAGGTATGGCAGCTTGTGACTGCAGAAAGGTTTCTCCATTAGTCCACCTTGTAATTGCAAGTTAACAAGCTTCAGGATCATAACTGCATGAGGGCAGTAACAACCATCCATATTTAAGGAAAGATAGTGTGTTTTGTTAGAGATGGCCAGAAGAAATCTCTGTGGTACGACTGAAACTGTTTATAGAGCCTTCAGGGAGCTAGGCACCCAATTTCCCTGAAATTCACCCAACTCTTTTTTGCTCCTTTGAAAATCCCTGGATCTAAACTCCTCTCAGGTGGAAATCTCTGAACAATGAAATCGCTGCCTGCAGCTTTTACACTTACGCACCTGCAGCTCGTTTCCTCCTAGGGCCTACTCCTCAGAAGTAGCACAGAGAATGTAATTACATGTAACTTTTTCTATTATTTTTCTATTAAGGGATTCCTTAATAGAAAAAAAAAATCCTACTTTTTTAATGAGGAATGAACAGAGAGATATGTAAGCATCAAGAGGATTTTAATTAGAAATGCTACCTGTAAGTACATCTAAACAGTCAGTAGCAGTCATGGAACACTTCTAATTATAATCATCATTTTGTTTTTCTCTCAGCTAACCTAGCTCATTAATTACTTTTAAAAAATCAAGTCTAGCATTCAATACTGCTGTGCAATATAAAATTCAAGTTAGACTGATATCGCTACCAAAATATTATGAGCTGATTTATATTTTTCCCAAATACAGAAAATTTGCCTTTCCCAAATACGATGGCATTTTTGTCGAAGTCAGTTGGGAATGTAGGGACTGCCTGGTTGGGAGTTAGACCAACGCAAAATGTAGTCCAAATTTCTTGATATGGAGGGGATGGACAGAGTGTTTTGCAAATGGTCCATGGAACTTTATGGTAAATATATATATTTCTGTGTTTTCACTTCTGTTTTATAGTTACTTCTGATTACAGGTGCAGTCTGCTACAGGATATATGTTGTCAGTGCAGTAAATTCAGTACATGACAAGTGGTACGAGATCCTTTTCCTTCTTTGAAATGCCATATCCGATGGACAGCCTCACATGGGGCGTCAGCTTGCACTCCAAAATTATGCTGGCTGAAAGAGGGCTGAGCTCAGCTGGCTAAAAATACAACGTCTCAATATTTGTTTTGCTCAGTTCCTTTATGTCTCACTGACTTAAAAGAGAAGTAGACAATTGCTTTGAATGAGGCCCTGATGACAGCCACAGCAGTGCAGGCTGGATGCAAGGAGGTGCTGCAGAGGACGTCTCACCAGTGGCTCCCTCTTGTCCCCATGTGGGCCAGTCTGCTCACGGCAGAGCCCTAAAAGCCCCCTGTGCCTGGTTGCTTTGGGGGGCTCAGGGATGCATGTCGGGGATGCGAGGGGGAGATGCTGCTGCTTCATCTCGGTGGCATCCTAGAGAACCGCTGTTGCAGATCCGATGTGAAGGGGTGTGGAGACCCTAGGAGTTGAACATTCAAGGGGGACGATGCCCCGTCTGCCTTTCGCGGTGCCGTGCGTGGAGCCCAGGCTCCGCAGAAATGTGTGAGCAGGATGTCTGTTCAATGAGCACGTTGTTTATACACAAAGCATCTTTGCTTTCAAGTTAGATATTTTCAGACGGCAGTGCTCCTTCTGGCGCTTTACTCAAGTTCACTTCCCTCCGTGAAGAAAACCGAGTATGAAAAGTCACTCTCCTCAGAACTATTTTGAGCTAGTTTCTCTTAAAGGAGAAAGGGATGCACCTCTCCCTAGCTGTGCAAGTGAACTCTTCTCCTGCTTTGTAAATGTTTATCTACTTGTTTGTTCAATAGCTGCTTGTTTTTGCACTGTAAACAAAGATCTTCTCTTTAACAGAGTTAATTTGGCTGTGTACACTGCTAGCAACGTCCCTCTAATATGTGTTGGTACTTGGTAAAAGCTGTAGTGAGCAGCAAGGCAGGATTAAGCTGGGTAAGAATGATACAGTAATAACAACACCCATGGACTCACTGGTTGTATGAGGGTGAGAATTATGTATCTCCATTTTTTTGGCTTTATTTGCAAACCTCAGTAAATCATATACAGGTGATGTGTTGTGTGGATTTGAAAAATGAAGTGTCTTAATAGCGAACTTGGCACTTTCAGGAGTTTCTGTCCTGATTTATAAGCAGTGGTGCCACTAGAAAAATCTGTTCTTGCAAATACAAACAACAAAGTACCAATTTGGTGGGAATTAAGGGGACAAATGCTACAAGAGGATACTTCAGAGATGTGCCCATGTGCTGTGGGTTAATCCTACTGCTGTTAGGTTTAAGTTTTAAACCACTCACCGTGGCATGAGGAACCCCTCTCTGAAGCCGTGGCTGGCCCGTTACTGTCAGATTCAGCTGGCATCTCTCTTTCCTGAAAATCCAAAGGAATTTGTCTGGGAGATGGAGTTCGGCTCTCGAACAAACTAGGCTGAGAATTCAGACTGAGGCTGAAATTTAAGGAAAAAGGAGGATTCAGGCCAAGTACAAGACTATTCTGAGCCATTTGGTTCAAAGTGCTTGAAATAAGTATGATACTATAGAAGGACAGTTATTATTGTAAAACACTTAAAATTGAGGATCTGTAGTAGATATATTGTAGAGGATCTAAAATGTATTTAATTTTATTATATGTTTTTGCTTTTTTATGTCACTAATTTCCAGGGGGCTTGTGAAAGAGGTCGGAATCAGTTGCTGTATACTATACATTGTGCCTTGCATTATGTACAAATCATTTTCTGTGTGACCCAGAAGCTTTCCCTGTGAAGTGATGAACGCTTAGAAGCTTTAGAATAACAGTTGAAGGTCCACTGAAATATATTGCATCTTAGGGGATTTGAGATTGGATTTTCTTTGCAACAGCAGCAGTGTTTCTAGACTCTAGCCCCGGTTTAGGAATCAAATACCTCGCAGACAGCTTGGTTCCACCTGAAGGAGTTAAACGTTGCTCATGTCCTGCACCGTGCCCAGCAGCACCCAGCACATACCAGCAGCTAGAACAGGCAGCTGCTGAAGTCCCAGTGTCAGGGCAGCAAGCAGCAGCTCCCTGCACCAGCCTGGCACAGGACTGGCCTCTTGCACCTTGCTCTGGAGGGCACTGGTGCATCGCAGCTGTCTGGGCTGCAGCCAAAAGTTAAAGGGGCTTTTCCAGGTGTTTAGAGGGCTGTGATTTAGTAATTAGAAGGACAGGGATTTATACCTGGTTTGGCTGCCAGTGCAGAGTTCAGCAGATGAAATATCTTTTCATGTTAATAAGACTGTAGTGATAAACGCTAGCGCGTGGAGGGTTTTTTAGCTTAAAATGTCTTTGTTGACAACTCCAGTGTCCAAAAGGTTATGGAGGTTTGTTATAAATATTAATTTGGTTGTATTTTGCTGTGATGGAGCTCTGGCCTGGTATAATTTGCCCTTCGTTATTTAGCATCAAATGGGGTTGTATGCTATAAAAAGATATGTATGCAGCACATGCTGTGTCCTGGTAATTGTCAACTCGCTTTAATTGTATAGAAGTTTCACATGGGTAAAAACTGGACAGAATTTGAATAGTTCAACACCCTCCCCCCACAATGTGAAATATATTCAAATGATTAAAATGACTACCTCAACCTAGGCACAACTGCTAATGTTAAGTGTTAAAGAAATGCTTAAATGAGACGTATTTTAAATGTAAGCATAGATGTTCCCTTAAATCACCCCACTGCAGCTTTTGGGGTGTGTGGAGGCGGAGGGAGGAGTGTGGGGAGGCCGAGATCTGGCCGAGAGGCTCGGGGAGGTCACCCGCTGCTCCTCTGAGCCTGCTCCGCGCTGCAGTCTTCATGCTGGGCATGATTTATAGGAGATGGAGGACAAACCCCACCATGGGCATGTTCTTGTTCTGAAACAGAGCGCTGAATCGTTGTGTTGATGTGTTGAGCACATGTTTATCTAACGGGACATTCTCTACGTTTCGCTCAACCTTAGCCAGGAATGACAAAATCCATCTGAACTGTTAGTGCTGCTCTTGGTACAGATAGTGTTTCTGGACCCTCCTGCTCAGCCCCCTCCACAGTTTGGGCTCTTGGGCAATTAGCAGGAAGTCATTTCCCTGCTCCTAATGACTCTTTTCCTTTTCTGTGTCTCTAATTTCTGTACCACGTTGACAGAACGCTGTGGCCTGGATTCATCCGTGAGTATCACGTGGCATCTTACAATTACCATCAGAATTAGGATGAAGGAATTGCCTAACTTTGGGGATTTCTGTGGGACAGGATTGGCACCCTGGGGAACCTCCTTTACTGAATCAGTCTTCTGGAATTTGTGCCTTGACTTCTTAAATCACCCCAATCTCTCCTTGGAGTATCTGTTACTAACCTTCAGTTATTTATATGCTGCTATCCTCTCCCTTTCTGTCACTGCTTCTCCACACTGCACATACCTGTTTCCTTCAACCTGTCAGCCTAGGACAAGCAATGTGTCTACTTTATCATTTTTATTGCTCTCTTCAGTAGTCTCTCTAGTTTATCAATGTACTTTCTATAGAGAAGAGCCCTAAAATGTATATATTTTATCAACCTTTAGCTGAGTTTGTGTAACTGTGAATTAATCACCCCCATCATCTAATCCTCTCCCTTTGGGTGCTGCATACTTTGCCCCATGCTGGTGCTGCAAATTTCTACCAAGCTTCTTTTGAGTTAAAAGTTCTCAAGTTACAAAATTGGGTCTTTTGTGCATAGAATGAGATACTTGCTGTATAGCAGGATGATGGTTCTCATTCATTTTGAATCTTTCTGTTACTGCCTTCCTGTTACTGCCCTTCTCTGTTTTCTTCCTCTCATTGAAATTCCTTATTTTATCCTTATTCTGTTTGAATTTTGTTTCAATGTTTTCTCTATGTTTGTGGGAAAGTGGCTAAAATAGAAATCACCCTTGATTTCTGGTCATCATATTAATATATTTGTTTCCAGAAAGCTTACCATGTCTTCTCTGTTTCAACCATGGCATTTTCCAGAGCCTGTCTGATTATTCTCTGTAGATAAATCTAATTTGACTGGGGCAATAGTGAATATGAAGCCATACTGTGTATTGGGTTATTAATACCATCAGTGGTCTTATCTAACAGAGCAGAGCGAAGTGTGTCAGACAGCCGTGTGCTGAAGGCTCAGGCGGACGAGCAGTGTGCGATTCAGCGGGGCAGGATGGCAAAGGTTAACGCAGCAAGAAGCAAAATGTCTTGGCCTCCTGCTGCCAGAGATCGGCCGCCTCCCCACCAGTGTGTGACCAGAGCAAGAGCTTGCACGTGTGGCTGGCCTGTGTTTATTGCAGTGTGATGGGTGTCCCTTATGAATGTCTCCTGTCCCACAGATGCCGATCCTGGATCCTGTGCCTGCGCATGGCCACGCTCTCCATCGGGCATGTGAGATGGGTGCACAGGGGCTGAGCAGCTCCAGCTCTCGTGTCCGGAGAAGGTACCACCAGAAACAAGGTTCTGCAGACACCTCTTCCCCTGCTTGCACTCACCAGCCCCAAGCTGTGGTGGTGACCCAGAAACCAGAGAGGAGGAGGAGAGGAGACATGGCACCAGGTAATCAAACAGCCTTTTAAAATCAGCCTAGAATTGTAGTTACAGCATTGCACAAACACATGATTTCAAGTGAGGTACATGGATGATATATAATACCAGCACAGCATCACGTAGCAATGAGTTTGGGAATCTTTGCAACTGCCTTTGATCATGAAGTGGCTGTCTGCCCTGCGAAGCTGGGGCTCCCTGACGGGAGAGAATCTCTTTCTAGGAAAGTTATAGCTTGGTTTCCGTAATCCTTTTTAACTTCTGCTTCGTAGAGGAAATAACAGCTTTGGCTCTGATCCAGCCAGTAGGGAGGCTGTGTTTGATTGGACCCTTATCGAGCTATTGCACTTAATGTCACTAAATAAGATACTGGAAGATAAAGTATCATGTCAGAAGTCATCTCTGGTTCTTTGATGATACACATGTATTTGTCTGTGCTTAAATACTGTTCTGAACCATAACTTTCACTGGGAGAGGTGTTACAGTGTTATCAGTAGATGATTCATAGCATTAGATATTATCATCTCCTATTGCAAAACAACCTCTCTGTTACACTTTTTTTTCCCTCATTTGTAGCATTAATATGAGTTGTGAGCAGAATCCAGAGGCAATGTATTGCATCCAGTAGTGGTTATAGAACATTAAGTCCATCTCATAATTAAATGCTCTATCTATTTCCTTGTAAACAATAAGACCATAAAAGAGGTAATAGAAAAAAATGATGGCCCAAACGTAATGGTTTGTACAGAATATGGCAAAAAGATCACAGCATCACAGCCTGCTAGAAGTGCCAAGTCCTTTGGCTTTGTCCTTAACCCAGTAGAGTAAAGTTAGTATCATCCATGGGCTTTTGAACACAACAGACTGTCTCTTCATGGCTTTTGAGCATTGCATGGCAAGGAGCCCCCTGCTAATAAAAGAAATAGTACATTTCTCTGGATACAAAAGTACTTTAAAAATGGGAGTTTTGTAATCAATTTAAAAGCTAAATCTGAATTGGTATTTGATTTTCCTTATGTTTAATTAAGTCTAATTAAACAATGCAGACGTCTTCCTGTCACCTGTGGTGTGATTATGTTAAATATTTAATGCTTGTGAAGGATTAGACTGCACATCTAATCTATATCTAGCAATCTGTTCTCTCTCTGGAGTATTTTTTATTTAGTTCTGCTTTTGTGCAACGACTTGCATTTCAAAGGAAGTTGTTAAATACTTTGGTGGAAGGGGGACGCGTGGTCCCTGCCTTGCTGCGGGAGGAGAGGGCTGCTGAGGAGGGGAGCAGCGTGGGCTGCGGGGCTGCCGGGACGGTGCCGCAGAGACAGGGCACTCGGGGCACTCAAGGAGTGGGAGAGGAATCCCAGCATTTCCATGGATTTTCAGAGCTTCTCTCTACTCCTCTTCCACAGCACAGCCAAATGATTAAGGACTTTGAAAGTAAGAACACAGGGCTCACATTGAAAATATCCCTTGCAGCGTGCACACATTTCAAGGTTGCACATTTCTTAGACTTGTTTTCCCAAGGGGCTGTCAACTGTGTAATAGAAAAATGTATTTGTACATCTCTCCTCTGTTCCCCATGCCCCTCTGCCCAGGCGTTGCACTGCTTCTGAAACACTGGAATTCATTTGTGTGGATGTGGTCACCTCTTGGGCTGAACCCCTCAAAGGAGAGGACAAGGATATATTTCTGGAAGCAACCTCTATAAAACATGGATGTTTGTGTCTGCTCCTAGTAGTCATCTCCTACAACAAAACCTGTTAAAAAAATACTTACGATATTTATCAAAAATGGGTCAAATGTATTCTAATTCATACTGTAAAAAGCACATGAAAATATTTCACTGGCAGTTTATTTACATTAGCCATTATCTATGTCTAAGGACAAAAGACAAATTCACATAATTATTTTTCAATTGGTTGGGTCTGTGTCTGTGTAATCATTTTTTCACAGCCTATGAAGCCCTTTCTCAATAGACCATGGCAGTAATAGCTATTTCTTATTTACAACTCGAGGAGAAGATCGAGCAACCAGATTTTATTATGCAGAGTGAACTTTTCAAAATTAAATTAGCAGAGCTAACGTGGTGGCCCGTAGTAAACTAATTAGTTGTTAGGCTGTTGGCAGAGATAGTATCAGTTCTTTCCGACTTCATAACAAATTTCCTTAAGAATTGCAGGCAGAGGTTTGCCGTAGTGTTTTGGTTAAGCGGGCTCCCCGTAGATGAGGCTGAGCATCCTCAAAATGATGTGAGAAGGTCCTAAGAGGCAGCTAAGGGAAGAGGAAATAACCCCCCTAAACCACCTTGATCAAAAGAAAACCAGCGAGATGAGGAAGAGACTTTCATGACTGCAGGTAGCTTGCGAATGGGCAGGTTCACAATCTCTAGATGCACCAGTTTCCATCTACAAAAGCAGAGTAGGATTTGAGGGGCCTCTGTTGAATAGAGCTGGGGGGGTCTTGCAGTGGAGCCCCCATCCTGGCCCGCGGAGCAGAGCCAGCGCGGCGGGGGCCGCGGAGCCGCGACGTCCCCCTGGCACCGGGGAGGCCGCCGCAGCCGCTCCGGCTCTGCAGAAGTAACTTTGCACTTATGTAAAATTAATAGGGTCTTCATTATGAAATCCAGGCAGCATCTTATTAAAAGTGCTCTGTCATTGAAAGGAGAAGGTGGAGGCTTTTTAAGCTGGGGTTTTGTTGCCCTCTAGTGAATGAGGTCAGCATTATGCATGTGGAATTATTCTGATCACTGCATAATTAATGTCTTCTGAATTGGTACAAAAGTGCAGTCAAATTGCATCCTATTCCCACTTGAATTAGTTAACCTGGAGATACTGTTTCTTACAGTGTGTTGCCTGCTTGCCTGAGCTTTTTTGTTTTCTTTTTTTCTTGCAATGGGAATGTACGATTGTGTGGGTATCATGATAACGTAAGGTAGCCAGAGACAAGGAATAAATCAACTAAATGGATCTGCAGCACAGTAGCTTTAATACATTGGTATATACTTAATACGTCTCCTGAAAAGAATGTCTAATTATACTGTCATGGCACAAAATGCATTTTCAATAGTGATAAATTATGCCATCATTTACTTTCTGAGAACATGCTGAGATTTATGAAAGATTACTATAAAATTATCATGCCGGGATAAAAAAAGCCAAATGCAGTTATCATTGGCATCGAGAAAGAAAGAAGGAAGGAAAGAAAACCCTTCAATAGTGAAAAGGCAAGCAGAACTGATAAAACATTATGCAGAATGAAAATATGCTACTTTGGAATGAAATTCAGCTGAATGTTGTGCTCTTATTCAGTCTTGGTTATCTGCTCTATTACTCCAAAGAGGAGGTTGCCTCGATCCAGGCTATATTGGAAGCCACGAGGCCTAATTCCCCTTTGACTAAAACTTGACATTTTTGCTTATTTGGTATAAAATGACTGCGCACTACTAGCAAGGCACAGAATCACAGATTAGGCAGTATGAACTTATTCCTACTGGCCTTTACTCAAAAAGGCTGCCAGGCCAACGTGAACCGTATTAGAACGTAGTTAACATGCTTAGTACGTGTGACTCGTGCTTTTCCAGAAATTTTTCCCAGATTTTGACCTGTATTTCTCATTAGTCCTTTGCTAAGGAGATCTACAACGTTAAGCCCGTTTTGTGGGAACGTTATATTGCCATTGCCATAGACAGGATTGAATCGGGCAGGAGGGGTGTGTGGAATCCCTCGTGAGGTGCCGTCTCCAGCCTCACGTGCTCCAGCAGCTTCTGCTCCTTCGGACAGAGGAGAGCAGCCCTGTGCGCTGCGCTGTCCCCCGTGCTCTTTTTCTGCATCACAAACCATTCAAAAACAAATTCTCTGCTTCCCTCCATCCATTCTTAAGCAGATTCCTTCTTAAGCTCTTATTTCCCTCATGCGAGGTAGCTTTTTCAGGCTTGATTCAGGATGCATTTTTATGAATAGAGTTTTATTTATATATATATTCTAACGGGATTGGGAACAAGCCGTGTGTTTTCCTGGGAAAAGCACCACTATCACACATATGATTAGAGAACACAGTGTTATAACCATGACTATTAAGGATGAAGATAGCCTGTAATGATGTGGGACGGGGTAACCCAGGGAGGTCAATTAGGGGGTTGGAGATGGTTCACGGAATGACAACCAAGCCCTTTATTGACCACTGGGGAGAAAAATGCAACTTAGAAGCCAGGAGATAAATAAAATGTTATAGTGTTTACTGTACTCTATGAAAAACAGAGCGCCGGAGGAGATCAATATTCCCCAAATAGAAAAGGACAAAGTTAAGGGGAAAAGGATTGTTTTTCAAGCCACCGGGGTGGATACAAGTTCTGAGCTCTCCGGGCAGGGCAGTGTTTGCTCTCCGCATGGTGTAGCCGGTGGGGGATTATTCCCGTCTTCCCAATACACGGATGATGGTGGGATTTGACCTGCAGAATTCCGTGGGAATTTTGCCTGAATACAGAATTTGGAGGGTTGTTGAGACATTAAACTGTCCACTTGAACAGCCCAACCTGATTATTTGGGAAGTGATTATTCTAATGTGGCATTAAATTAATGAGTTTTGTTTATTTCTTGTTAGATTTTACTGAATGTTTAGACTACTCCAGATGCACTGGTAGAATGCGGTGGGGCATGATAGGGGCATGGGAAATTTCATTGGACTCTTATTTATAAAAAGTCACATAAACTTATTCCTACTTAGTATTTACCCAGACACTCTCAATAAAATGATACCATTGAGCATAACATTGAGGGTAACATAATATTATTTATAGGAAATTCATCGACAGGAAAAAAAAAGAAGCCATTTCACCTCTATATATATATTCACCTCTATATATAAATATATATATATGTATATAAATATAATCCCTGAACATATGAGATGCTTCTTAAATGGCCCAAGACTACTGCAAGCAGCAGGACAACATCCCTTCCATGAGGAGTTGCTTTGCTTGGTCACGACTTGTGTGAGAGTTGCAGCAAAAGCGCCGAGCTCCCGTTCGAATTTTCTACCCATTGACTGTTTTTATTTACTCAGCTTTTCATTGTAGCAGCATCTTCCAGTCCTGCCACACGATAATAGCATTTACTATAACGTATGGTACCAGCTTATAGCCAATGATATCCCTGCATGTGTTTGTTTTGCAGCATCTGTGATCTAAAACCAGAAATGTAAAATAAGGTATATTATCAAATGAGATGTGAGGACATGAGAACAGGTTCTGATCTGAGCTCTTTTCATGTATCTGTGAGCTGCTGGTATTGGCTTTGGTGGCATTTAGGATAGGTTGTTAAGCAGAGCTGGGATGACTTCAGGCACGTTTTCCTGGCTTTGCTGGGTGTGTGCAGGATATTCCCATAACCTGGCGCACCTAGTGCTGAACTGCCTCTCAGCACTCTCTATTTTAGCTGCTATTAGACGTTTCCTTACAAATCAAGGTATTTTGGCAGTTGCTTTCATTACTCTTGACCGTATTCAAATGAGCTGTTTTGGTGTATTTTGTAAATGCATTTTCACCAATATTTTTAATGCTTTTTAATTTTCCCCTAACATTTTTTCATACACAGTGAAATTTTTTTAAATAACTGCTTGCTTTCTGTCTGGGTCTAGACAGTCAGTGGAAAAATAATACAAATAGAGAGGATGCCATTAAAGAGTACTGTTGTTATGTTTGTGAAATTTATCGTATTTCTTATGCTTAAAATGAAACAAATATATTGTGAGTAGTACTGTGAAGGTTGAAATGGTCTCCTAAAGACATGGCAGTATTTCTGGACAATCAGTGCTTTAAAAAATAAAGCAATGCTAAATGCTTCCACATTCATTAATCTTTTCAAAAAGCAGATTTCAAACTGATTTTTCATTTTCCTTGTATTTATTAATCTGAATGCAATTTATGCAGAGCAAATATCAGCTGTAGCACAAAATGACCTACTGAGCTAAAAGTCTATGAGAAAAAAGGAAAATGATTGTGCTAGTAAGATCTGGCTTCATTTGCAGCACTTTGGCAATATGATTCAGAAGGAAAAATTACTTGTTTTCTGTTGCTGAATGAACTTGAAAAATTACAGACCGAAGGGGCTCAAATGTTCTCAAAGGGCTTTGGGTCCAATGAGTGATTAAGGAAGTTGTATCTAAGTGTGTTGTTCCCAACACCCACGTAGCACTTATCTGCAACCCTAGTTCAAAAATGTCACCCCGTCGCTACTGAACTTGTGCATCCTGATTGCTGTAGAAGCTTTCACAGTTTTCTGCATAAAGCCTGGGTGACCTGCAAATTATCCTCCCTCATCAGATGGTGGGAATGCAGCGTAAGAACGTGCAGTTGCTAAATCCATGGAGCTGTGGTGGTTGCGATGAGCATTGTGCGTTCTCATCCTGTATCTATTTAGCCCCTCTGATACATTCTCGTTTTAAAACTGCAGGAAGCAAATCCTATCTGGGGTTGCTGAGTGGGACTTCAGCCCCGAACCTGCTTACAAAGCTGTGTGCAGGAGTCAGGAAAGTGGATGTGAACAGTTTTAATGGGGGAGAGAGGGAAGAGGACCATGTAGTGTCAAAGTGTTAACTTCAGCTGTAGGTACTTGGGGGAGCAGATTTGAGCTTGCCCAGCCTAGTGGAAGTGCTCTGGTTGGAGGCCAGTGCAGCTTGGAGGCAAACTTTGGCCTAATGCATTTTCAGTTTTGGTTGAACATAGACAGCGTTTGGGTTTTTATCCCTGCTTCCCTTCCTGCCCCCAAACCTGGCACCTCTTTCTTTAGGAGATTGTGCAAAAGGTTGTTGTTGTTAAGAACTATAACATTTGAGTATAATAAATTAACGTAACCTCATTTTTTATCGACCCCTGCAAGGCTGAGGAGGAAATAATTTCCTTTCCTCTTGTAATATTCACACGTTTTCTCAGTCAAGAAGGCTGTGATCTCCAGTTAGTATCTTTAGAAACTGTGTTAGAACAAATAGAGAGAATGGATATTTCTGTCATCGCTTGAAATCTCCGATGCTTGCTTCATTAAACTCCATGCAAAATCTTAAAGGCTGGTTTGTACTGAGATTCTTTTCTGCAATATGTTTCAGTCCTCGTTGACTGTTTGTTCTTCCTTCTTATTAGTGATTCTGGGGATATTTTGCACTCTGTGTACATTTTTTCTCATTAAAAATCTAGGGAGTAAATATTGCTGTTAGCTCTTTTGGAGTAAATCCAGAATTAACTTAATGCTGTCATGGAGCTTCCTTCATTTCTCTAGTATTATCTATCAGTGCTGTGAGCCACTGTATAACATCAAATGTAAATTCCAGACAACAAAAATATTTCAGCGAAATGTTTTCCATTTTTTCTCGTTAATCAAAATAGCATGTTTCACAGAAACTCATGCTCAGATCATTCTGTTTGTGAAAAACTGAAAATGGATTATCTTGTTATAAAATGTAAATTACTGAAACCTGAATGACACATTTCAACTACCCACAAATCAGATTCTCTTTCCCAATAAGCTCTTTTTTTAGTTTAGTTTTGTTTCATTAGAAAAACCCAAAACCTGTCAAAATCTCCAAATGACACACACAGAATAAAGCCAGATTGCTGCCCACCTCTATTAGTTTCTATAATAGTCTTCAACTATGAGGTGGAAAAATGAAGCATTAGGAACAAAACTGCTTCGGTGACAAGATGCATCTGAACTTTTTGTTTTTTGACAAATAAGAGAAATGTCTTTACTTTTGCCTTTACTGCTTTCTGGTTTCCTGACAGTTATTTCTCTGCCTTTTTCAACCCCAACAAAAATGAAAATATGGGCGTTCTCAGTTTAAAAACTGCAGATATTTCTGTGTGGCTCCATGATTGTGCGCACACAGGCTGGGTACGTTCTTTGCATGGTGCCAGTTAAAAAATATATGCCTCAGTCCTATGTTTTTATCTGACCATACCCTTGCACATCTTTATAAGAAGAAGGTGGGCATTTTTCAGGAGCATTTTTTATTCTCTAAGAGAAGTAGTGGGCTGGTATGTGTCTTATTTGACAGATAAGGGTTGCATTCACTCCAATAGGATCTTCAAAAACAACATGCTTTGACAGAACAGGTTTCATAAATAATGTGCTTCAGTTTTTCCTCTGACAGTATAAATGCATATCCTCCAGTATTGGTTTCCACTTGTTTCATCCAGAAGATATACGAATAATGAATAAATCATACATTCAGAACTATGTGTGTATATCTATACATAATTTGTTCCATAAATATCTCTTTTGATGTGGCACAGAGATCATATATGAAAGTAGAGGTGTGTTATACAGATGCTGCTCTTTGCTTGACCCAAATGATTAATCAAGATTCAGAGTGTTGCACCCAGGGGAAAGCCCATCATATCTGGTCCTAGATTGCAAGAGCATCCAGAGCTAAGAATGCTGCTGGGAAGCTCATTTCCTTATCACTGCTGCTGTTTTCCAGTCATTAATTGGCCCCAAATTGTTTATCAGGTTTTTCTTAGTGTCTCGGTTCCTTGAAGTTTTCTGTGGTGCTTCCTTCCTACCTGTCTTGGTATCACGGGTGACACTGCTCAGCGTGAACAGGGACGTTGCCTTTTCTTGCATCTGCCTTTGTTTGAAACACTGGCACTGGCCACTGTTCTGATTTTGTTTCTGACTCCATACAGGGGCATAAACTGCTGATGTTTTTCTTTTATGCAATATTGCAACATCCAATAGAGAAGCACTTAAAAAAAAAAAAAAAAAAAAAAAAAAAAAAAAAGAATAAAAAATGT
>JAVCKT010015473.1:0-10695 GCA_032273925.1 Rhynchotus rufescens
TTGTTTATTTTTGCTGTAGCAGCTGCAGGCAGAAGTCACAAGAGAGGTCTGGAAACACTAAAATAATCTCAAGATTAAAAAGTAATGCCAACTTTTTTTGAGAACAGCCACGGGGAATAATAAGTCCTGCTAGCTAGCTACATGGTAAGAGGAAGGAAATGCTGGAAAGATGCAGCAGTGCTGGTAGCTGGAGCAGTATTTTGTTGTAACAGTCAGGGCAGTACTCCAAAGGAAATTTCTTGTAGTCAGATTGAGTCTTTGGGCAAAGGCAAAATCACATTTTTTTTTCCAAAGGGATGTTCCAGGTAGTTCAGGGAGCTGGAGATAAGACTATGAGAAAGTATGAAATATCAAAGGAAGAGAGTCCTGTATTTTAATAAAGGAAAAAACAGTACTTCCTAAAAAGCTGAAATTAGATGCTAAGGAAAAGACTGTAGATAATCAGAACAAATGGTAAGACTGAGGGCTTGCTAGATGAATCAGGATATCATGTTAACAGATAGGGAGTTTTTTGTTCGTTTACAGGAGTATAAGATGTGCAGGAACCAGTGTAATGGACAAATAAAACATCTGTTAAACAGTGCTGGAAGCTCTGTTGGATACTCTGGCCTTAGAGGCAAAATGCTAGTGCAGTGATCTCAGCTGCCATCTGCCACAGAACAGAACAGGAGTAAAGGAGCCAATCCTACATCCTAAAGAAGTCTGCATTCCTTATGAAGACATAGCTTAGCAGATTATTTTAATGCATGATTATACTTGCATTAATATGCTATAGCAATACTCCTCTGTTTAAAAAGAAAGGACTTTTTGTCTGTGTAAATTAAGCCAGCAGCTCATAATAGTTTACTTTGTTTTACAGTAGTGCCTGGAGGCGTGAACCAAGATTGGATCTTCTGTGCTAAACATTGAAAACTAGATGGTAATACACAGTCCTACTCACTGAATTTATAATCTAAATAGATGTGTGGACTGCTGTGTAGACAGCAATATTATCCTTTCTTATCAGATGGGAAAAAGTGATCAGATGGCTAGTTCGTAATAAATGGGCAGTCTAAGGCAGAGCTTTATCACTGGATTACTTTACTTCTATGGGTATCAAAAGAGAATTTGTAAAGAAATTGGGCAAAACTGGTTGCCTTTGTTTGGAAAACAATTTAGCTTTGAAGAAGAAAATTTTTGTGTGTAATAAATATTGGATTATATTTCTGAAGCTACATGTGTTTTCTCTTTAGAGCAACCCCAGCAACATCAACCCTTGACTAAATTCAGTGATTAGTCACAGTGAACATTCAAAGAGCGTTCGGGGCTGGTGCAGGGTGGTCAAAGGTTTTGTGAATGAACTAGATACCTGCCTAGTTTCCAGGTATCCCCAAAGGCCCCTGGGAAGAGACTTCCACATATTTTGAATGTATCCCTGACACCTTTGCAGGAACACCGATGTAGTGACAAGGCCACAGCTCACAGTGTCACACTTGCTGCAGTGTTTTGACTGTGTGAGAAGAGCCTCCTCAAAGATTACAGCAGGATCCTGTTATTGATAGCTAAGAGCACTTCGGGATCAGGTGGCTAAAACACCAATTTAATTGTCCCCTTTTCTCAGGGAGTTGAAATATGGGATGGTTGCCAGGTGCCCCTCTGAAAAACTGGTCAGGCAACGAATGACAAAACAAGGAGGACATCTTGTTAATAATGGCTATGTTCTGATTTAGACTTTACTCCTTTCAGAGCCTTCACAGGTTCACAGTCTTAACTGCACAGAGCTCGAGACTTTCTGCAACTGTAAGACTATCCAACTCTCACCCTGGAGCTCTGTGCCAGGTCTCAACTTCTCCTTCCCAGCCTCTTGTATACCAACTTCATGTGTATCTAGCTAGAAAAAAATGATGTATGTGGAGTGCAGTTGAGCAGTGCTTTGAAGGAGACTACCCTGCAGGGTGTGTAGGGTCAGCAAGATCCTCAATATGAAGAGTGAGGGAAGCCAGAGAGGTTCCCACAACAGGTCAACAATGTGTGTGTACATCTGTGACCAACAAAGACCACTTTAATATTGCTGGGAACAGATGAAGTGAGCACAGGCATTTTCTGAAAAACTATATAAAAAAAGCAATGATAAAACCAATGTATTTATTGCACAAAAGGGCCTAAATGCAGAGGTCTGAAATGTAGTGGTTTTTAAACCTCCACTGACCACTACAAAAGAAGAAAGAAAAAAGAATGAATAGGGAGCATATAGGGAGCTTGGCATGAAACTGTGTTCATCAGGGAGGACTGGAGAACATTAAAGGGACTCAAAAAATAAAATATGAAGAATTAAAATCTTCAGAGAACTATCCCAAGTGAGATGGGAAGGGAACAGTAAAGATAATAAGAGGAAGAATTATAGAAAACTGATCTGTAGAAAGACATCATGAAGGTGATTGTAGCAGCCAGTTTTAGATCTTTACAAATGTATGAAGACAAGAGAAGACAAAGTCTGTTTATGCAGGAGCATGTCGTGGGGAGTAAAACATATTGTCTCTCTGTAGAGCTGTGGTGACAATTCAAGCTGAAATACTATTACACCTCGTCCTTTCAAATCATGAGCCTTCAAAGAACAAAGATGTATAGAGTGAAAGGCCAAAAGCTATTTAGGTGATGGCAGGATGGATAACCAAATCCCTGCAAACTTGTTTGGCTAAGTGACTATCATTGTGCCTAGGACACAATTGTCCAAAGGTACCATGAAGGCTGAAACCCTAAAATCAAAGGTGAATTACATAGCATGGCACAAATAGGGTAAAAGAGAATAGTGAGAAAATTATGGGGAGTGTTTGTGCTGAGTTCCTGATTGCAGGATGTTAGATTAAGCAATGGATTCCCAGCAGGATCAGACGAAATTCAAATAATTTGAAAATATTCTAAGTGAAAATATTCTGTTTTCACAAGAGGATACATAATTTCTACATCTCTCATCTGTTTAATTAAGAAGAAGGTTTCAAATAAAGTAAATACTAGCCTATATTAGCCCTGATTTTATTTGTCTTCTTCCCTTCACGCAAGCTGCAGACCGATCTGTATTTCCAGAAAGGCTTTTGGTATTTAGTATCTTCCCAAGAGTGTGCAGATTCATTAATGCTTCATGATCAGTTTTTCTGCATACATTTACAAACATCTGTACTTCATGCATAACAGCTGAATTCTGCGCATTATCTTTTGTCCTGCCAGAGATTCAAAACAGATTCGAACGTTTCCAGTTTGTTCAACATGCTCAGGCATCTACAAGTGCCCATTTGGCAACAGTTGCTTTGTGGCAAGATAGTTTTTTGCAGTTTCAGTCACGCAGTTGCTGTGATTTTGTACGGTCTTTACTAGTGAGTTGCTTTCTGTGTTATTTATGATTACTTTTTGAATCCCTATTGTGCAATCCCAACAAACTCACACAGATTATTTAATTTGGTTTGTATGAGTCATATAGAGATGTAAGTTAACGCTGTTAGCTGTACACTTTATTCTCTCCTTATCTGCCCTGTTATTTCTGCTTTGTTGAATGGATTTTGAGAGTGTGTGAATATGACTACAGGCTATAATAACTTTCCTTTGGGAATCATTATTCTGGAGAGGAAAGGAAACCAACATTTTATCAAATTAAAGATTTTTGATGTAATAGGTTTGGCTTTGGCTTGAACAGTATCACAGCAGTTGTCCGTGCAGATAAAGTTCCCTGTGCCAGGTGGATTGGCTCATTATTCATGTAGGTGCTGAATAGCGGAGGTACAAAAACTTTTCCTTTCACAAGCCATTTTGTTTTGTCTTTGTCATCAGTGCTAATTTTTATATAACCTGGTGCAAAATGCTCTGCTTTATGATAGAAATTTTGTCAGCCCTGCCTTTTTTTTACTTTATTATATCGTACAGTTTTGGCAAGGAGCCTGTGGTCATTCAAGATGGGCTGCTGACAGATCTGCAAACTCAGAATCATAGCAGGAGTGGTCCTGCAATGGTCCTGTTAGGGGCTGTACTCCCTGATAAACATCTACCATAAAAATCCACTAGCATGTAAAGTTAAACTATTGTTTGTTGAGAATATGTAAAATATACTCAGCTGATCTACAGTAAGTGTACAAAGAAGCATATTTTAAATTACTGAAATTGTGAATTTTGCAATTTTACACAGAAACAATTTTGCTTTGTAAACTATAAGCAAGTATTTTTTAGAATGAAAAAAAGTTGCCTTGTGCTGTGCTAAGTAGATAATCATTGCTTAAAATCTATCTTCATTACATTTTTTTATCTCAGATCTTCCCAGATCTTCTATTCTTTCTTTCTGCATGTTCTGCATGCCACAACATTGGCGATGTATAAACAAATTCAACTACTTTGAATGAGAAGTCAATAGAAGATCCCTTAAATCTAAATCTTTAAATTTAAAGTCAATAGAAGACTTCCTTGAGTGCTTTGCTCTGTCAGTACCCAAGACCAGTTTTAATTCCTTAGTATAAATTGCTGCTAGAAAAGTCCACTGTTGCTTGCAATGCCAGACACAACCATATCATGGAGTAGACTACCAATATGAACACCGATATTTCATAAAATTCACTTCTGCCTTTGATTTAAATTCATGTGCGCCTTCCTGTGCTAGGCTAAGAAATTCAGTGTCAACTAATAGATATTTATTTCTTACAGAATAAAAAAAAAAACAGGGTTCTCAGAGGAGGTTTGGCTGCCTGCTGTACAATATTCAGGAGACCTGGGCCAGCTGGCCCCAGGACTGATTCATAGGACAAGAAAAAAACAGAAGCTGGCCTTTTCATCATCATGGGTTTGCTGCCCAGAACACTGAGGGGACAGAGCTGGAGCTCTGAGCTGAAGAAAAGATCCTCAAATTCATCTGGCTGCTCATGCATATATGGTCCACACAGTATTTGCAGGAATTAATCAGAGTCTAAACTGCAGTTCTCTGGAGCTGTGCATCTGCTGAACATGAAAACTCTCTCTGACTGCATTAATGAAATCTTACCAAACAGCTTATAAGATTTCGGAGTATATTCCTGCCTTACTGAAGAAAAGGAATTAGATGCTGCAGTGACTATGAGCAACAGAATTTCAGAGGCAATATCTGGATCTAGATGGGGAAGAGCACTTAGTCCTATTATTGAGACTGGGAAAAAAAACCCTTTCATATTGATGTTGTTTTCTTCCAACACTTGAGCTTCATTCTGATCCTGCCCTAGGAATTAATACAACTCCCATATTTAATCTGGATACTGTCATCTATCAAGATACTCTCTTCACAGTTTATTCTATAAAATACTTAGCTGAAAATAGGAAAATACCAAAGGTCATATCAAAATGGAGTAGATAGTGAACAAAAAGATTCTTTGAAAGAGTTAGCTTTTGGTGACCACCAGGGATGTATTTTCATGATGTATCAAATTAAATATAAAATGAGAAAAAAAAAAGAAGGAATTAAAAAAACACAATTTTTGAGATGGTTAAAATGAGCAATATGTTTTGGAACCTTTGAGTTATAGTGTGGGAGAAAAATGATATTTGGATTCAAACTAGTCTACCTTTATATTGTGGGAAAAATAAGGCCTAATGAGTACATCAGAGCCTACATCAAAAAATAATTTGAATTCAGTTTGGCTTGATCAAGGATCATGACTGACATAGACGTGTTTTGTAGCCTTAAATAGTTTAGCTTTTAAATGCTTATTTTTTTTTTGTTTTTAGATAGAGTAAAATACTAGCATACTTCAATTTGTACAGATTTTTGAAGGAATTATCTCTGATTTCTCTCCTTACACTTCACTTGTAAAAAAGTACTTTGTGCAATAAGCTATATAATTGTCATCCAAAATGTGCAATGAAGTGGAAAGCTATACTGAATTCACTCTTATATTGGAATTCAAATAAAATTATTGAAATCCTTCCTCATACATACCTTAAAGTATACAAATTTCTATTTGGTAACAAAAATTTAATTCAGATTTTGTTAGGTTTGGCAAAATCCGTATACCAAGTGAAGTATAACATAGAGAATTGTAAAAAGTTCTCCTTTCTTTCAAGTCAGATATCCAGAGTTATATTCACAGAATATAAATAATTGATTTTTATACAAGAAATCAGGTTTGTTCTTCTAAAATCCAATAGCAAAAAAGGTTTTGCATTTGAAATATTTCCTGCTACCATTTTAACACTAATAAGGAAGTAGCAAGACCCCATTAATATACATTGTTACAGAGAAATTACAAATAGGTTATGCGTGAGGGTGAATTTCAATCAACAGTTTCATCAAAGTGATGGATATTCTATTAACAGTCTCATTTTCATCTCACTAGTTTTTCAAAGGAAAGGATTTACTGACCCTGCATGCACCTGGTTGTAATGAGACTTCATTTATATTTCACCACCAAAATACTAGCATGATTAAATTTTTTTTAAGTAAGTAGAACAAGATAATTTCTATTAATAATGATACCCTCCAAAAACGCAGTTGATTCAACAAAAGACACCACAAAAATATTTCTGTTCAGTCTTGATATAACTTCTACTAACACACATCTCAAATTTTATTTAGTTCAAGGTAATACACACAAAAAAGGCATAATTTTAAAAATCATCATTATTTTCTATCTCTTACGAAAAGTGAATCAGACCTTTGATACTGATCGGAGTGACAACACCTGAGAACTTTTCAGTCTGTATATAATTTGAGATAAACATGTTACAGGAAAAACATTACAAATGGTACCAGATTTCTAGGAAGTAAGAGATAAATGTAAACTAATCCATATAACTGAAAATCCAGTAACCCCTGGGATGGCAAATCTCTTTAAGTCTGCATCCAGTGTTGCTCAAAGCAAGGAACCAAATATCTTGAAGTCATGTGATGAAATTTTGGGGAATGAGTCATCTATTTACTTGTATTAGACCAAATTTGTCCGGTTCTAGTGCTTCTGTTCAGTTTCTCCTGGACAGATGGAAAAGTTTGTATGAGTGAAATGTTACTTACAAGCTTGTAGTGAGAAGATCAAACTTACTGTTCTACTGATCTGTTTTGTTTTATGATAAAAATGCTTATTAGTAGTGAATGTGTCTAGCATGGAGAATTAAGGACTGCCATTCATGAGTTTACTGTATATGTTTTTGGGTGAACATTGAGGATACTAGCTGGTCACATTTAATCATGATCCTGTGCAGTCTTTAACATACTAGTAAATTATATATATATATATATATACACACACATATACTATAGGAGACAATTCATGCACATAGATGACTGCATGATGAATTAGACTGTTACGCCACCAAAAAATTCAAGCTCCTAGAAAGTAGTTACCAAGTTAGTACCAAATTACATAAGCTCACAAATGGACAGAAAAAGAATTGATCTGCTAACTGATGATCACAGCACACTGTGTGTATATTGTGCTCACAGTGATGTGCTCTTAGATTTGGTGTGGCAAAAGTGAGATATTCAAAAGTTTTCTAACAAAAAATCATCTACAAAAAAAGGTTTATCTGCAAAATTGTGCCATTTTTTCTGCAGTTCTTGGAGGTATTTGAAGCAAAAGGACATGGAAAAGAAAGAACATAAAGAGGTAGGAAAGGCAGTGGACCTAAAGAGAAGGAGGATAAAAAAAGGTGCAAGAGAAAGTTACTCCAGAGATTTCCTAAAATAGAATGCATATTTTTAAACTTCCCTGAAAAAAAAAAAAATCAAGAAAACAAAAAAAAATGGAACTTGTCGGAATTTTGTAATGAGGTGGCATATTGCACATATTTATTTGACTATTTTCTTCTCTGCTGCATGGAGCACATCTGAACTCAATCATCTGGAAAGAAACAGACTCCAAGTATGGAAATAAGCAATTGTATCTACAAAATGTATCCCCTGTAGGATCCATGCAATCATACACTTAAGGAAAACTTGAAAACGTAAGAAATAGTGCTGTGACTCCCTGGAAACTTGTTTAAAATTAGCCTGACCAACTCTAACTGTACAGCATTTATTTGCATACACATAGAATATTTTGATAATATTTATTCTTGTAAATATATGAATATATAGAAACATAAATATTATAAGTAATAAAAAGCATTAATGTTACTGTAACATAAGATCAGATTATACCAGATGACCTACCAGATGGTAAGACATAATGCTCAATATAATCCACCTAAGAGACATATATTCCTGCTTTGATTGCATCACTTAATTGCATTTTGATAAAAAGCCCGTATGAAGAGAAGTAAGTCACATGTGCCTGAGGCTAAAATATTTGCAGGCAACTGATGGAATTGCTGTGAGTTTTTCTATAACCATGCTCTATATGTTGGTCCTAAAAAGGTCAGCAGAGCAGAGAATGAAAAAGAAAGAGAGGAAAACTTAGTGAAAGGAACAAGAACAAACAATACACAGAAAGACTGTTAGAAATACCACGAAGTCACTATCTACATGTTTCATAAAAGCACTTAATAAAAACATTCATTCTTATCTTTTCTGAAATTGTCCACCATCAATAAAATACCTAAAATTCTGTTATAGTCAAAATATTTCTATTTAGGAATCTGGATATTTTCTGTGATAAAAGCTTGCCAGAACCTGGCCAGATTTCTGTTTCTTTTATTTTTTTATATATTTTCTTTTTTTCTAGCAGGAGCTGGCACTGTTTGCAGCTTGTCTCTTGCTCAGTTCACACTGATTGCAGTCATGTATTTTCAGAGAATTTCTCCAGGCAGTTCTCTCTATAGAGTCTGCAGCCACTCCAGCCAGCAATCACCAGCTGTGACATTAGATGAGGATCTATGCTGAGACTCTTCTGCACAATTTTGAAAAAAAAAAATTTAATTTCTGTGCTTTCTGAAGACTGCATATTCAAGATGATAGAAAAATGTGATAAGATAGAAAATAGCATTTTATTCATCAGTTTGACCCTCCATCTGGAAAAGTTTATAAGGAACCTTTTCTCTCCTGCACAGAACAGATGCCTCACCATTGCTCCTGTGTTAGATTCCATACTTCCATACCTCTCCTGGACCCCCAGCCTCTTACTTGCCGGGCCAATCCCTCAGCATTTTGGAAGTCCTCTGCGAGGTGAGAGGAAGAGGTTGTACAGGTAGAAACAGAGAAAGTTGGAGTCCGTCTATTAGACTCTATCCAGATACTGGGTTTCTGAAGAAGACAGTTTCTTAGGAAAGGAGGGAAGAAGCGAGAGTAACATTCAAAGAGTCGCAGTCACCAACATCCACTTTGAGCATTACTGTATGTTTTAACTTCTGTACCAACACTCTGAGCTGGGCACTAGAAACGGTAGTAAAACACTGTTGTGAGCTTGTTACCTATAGGAGTTTAAGAATATTCTACCGAGAGGGAAAAAAAATGCCCAGGGAAGACCTACCCAAACACAAAGATGCTAACAGAAGCATCAGGTTCTGAGATATCCTCAAATGCCCATCTTAAATACCACTTATAACTTTGCCTTTACAGTTCTCAGGAGATGGTAGTGATGAACAGTGTAGTTCTTCTCCTGTTTGGCGCAGTGAAATATGATGAACATATTGCTGCACTCATCCTGCTGCAAAAAGCAATTACACTCACACTAACATCAGAGTTGTTTAAGTTATAAATGATATTTAAGATGGGCATGAGCATGAGCTGAGAGAGACTTTTGTCCCCTGGAGCACTGTTCTGAAGATGACATTCACCAGTAAGGTCCACCTATGGGAAATACCTGTGATCCTCTCCTCCCACCATCTCCAATAGCTACTGTAGTGCACCCACAGAAATCCTCAGTAATGCACCCACAAAAACCTGTGAAAGGGATTCACAAAGGGAAGCAATGGCATCCTGAGCCTTGGAAGAGACTATAAACAGCTTCATAAACAAAGGCAATAAAGTTTTCAATCCTTTCACTCCCTTCAGGGAAGAATTTATTTCATAGACAAGGAAAGATAATGGACCATGCTGAACAACAAAATGTTGTTGCTTGTTGGAGCAAGTGGTTTGCCTAAACTCCAGGCTAGCTGCCTGGAAATCCAAAGAGAGACTGTGCTGTCAAAATATTATCTGGAGAAAGAAACATATATATTGGGAAGTTCAAACTAAACCAAAGTAAAGAGGAAAGTTCTCATACAGTCCTCATAAAGTATGACTATCAGTTAACTTTCTCTAGAGTTAACCACAGTTGTGTATTTTTTTAAAAAATAAGTGATGTTAATCGTCCCATTCCACATACTAAGAAAGAAACGGCATTTGCAGTGCCTGAACATCCAAGATAGCGTTTTAAACTCCCATTAAATGAAGAATAGACGAGTTTGGTGCGGTCTCTGAAGTTAAAGGAGACCAAAAAGAAATTTAAGAAAAGAATCCTTAAAATTATTATGAGATACAGTAATGACTCCATGATTAAAAAAATGAATTTTTGGAAAAAGGTCATGAAATCCTATCCTCGGGACAGAGGTCTTCCTTAAATTTCCCATTCACTGACTGGTAAACAACAGAAGAAAAAAGGAGAGACTCATCCACTGTCATCTAGGTATGTGAATCATTTCAGGTATTCATGTAGGCTGCATTTAGCCAGTTCTCATTAATGCTTCATATAGTTTTAGCATGGCTACAAATATAGTGGACAAATAGAATCATAGAATCATAGAATGCCCAAGGTTGGAAGGGACCTCAGAGGTCATCGAGTCCAACCCCCCTGCACA
>JAVCKT010015476.1:3478-16966 GCA_032273925.1 Rhynchotus rufescens
AAAGGAACTATTCGGTATTTTCTTCTATGGTGTAAGTAAAATTTCAAATGGCATGTAGACAGCATGTTACAGTTTTAAGTCACACAAACAGGATAGAGAACTATCACATAGTATATGTGTATCATCTTACAAGCTTATCATCCTAGGACTTCTCAATGTTACACATGAACTACTAACACAAATAGAAAGACAATTTATGCTATTGAAATGTATAACTTTATAACCTTTCAAAGTTGAATAAATATTGGATCTCAAATTTGAAAGGTTCCGTATTTTCTTGAGAAGAGTATATATATATATATATATATATATATATAAAGCAGCTCATACATTTACTTGGGAAATAACTACAATTTTCTGATGTTGACACTCTTAGTTTAGAATAATCTTAGGAAACAGATACATTTGTAAGAGGTTAAGTTTGTCTGCTGTTATTCATGTTGAATATTATGCTCCATTGTATTCTGCTTCTGAAATAAGGCACTATTTCTACTGGAGCAAAATAACTCATTGCCCCTAGTTAGTATTTACAAACCATATCCTTTTATGGAATGAATGTGAATGAAAACAAAAGGTATATTCAGAGTATTTCCAAAGACCTTTTAAGTAGCTCAACAAAGCACATAATCCAGGCCTTGTCTTACATGTCTGTGATGATACAGTTTAATAGCGTTATAAGGCTGTATGGTGTGTAGTTGTCATGATGCTAGATTGTGCAGGTCCGTATAGATTTACTGTCATTCTTTAGGCTTTTCATACATGACAGAGGTTGTCTGAAGCACAGCAGGAACATGAAGCTTGCAGGGGTTAAGTGTTACTTGCCTCCTGGCTTGCTACATAGTCCTCTCTGCACACATACAGAGATGAGGTGTGGGGTACATCCGTCACTGGGCCGATGACATGATGGATTACTCGTGTCATTGTCAGTACAGTCAAAATCACTCTGCTGCTGATAAGGCAGTCCCTTTTCTTTACTCTGGCTGAACGAAGCTATTTTTTCTCTCTGGTTTTAATACCATAGATCTTACAAGCATCCCCTATATCAAAGATGGAAAATACTATTTTTAATTTTACATAATAGCTTTGGGCCATAGGAGACATTCCTTTGAAAATGACTTTCAAAATGGACAGTGCATATTAAAGACCTTACATCACTTGATTTCTCCTGTTCTGAAAGAAATACTTTAAAGGGGATGCTGAATGTTTTTCTGAACTCACTATTCCTCACTATTTATAGTAAGGAAGTCTTGAATTTGAGTTGACACATTGTTTGCTTATTATTTATTCTTTTTAGGATACACAAAGAAACAGACAGCTATCTAGAAGTGAATAAAGCACTGATGCCAGGAAGTGTTCTGGAAATGTTTTGAAAAGAGCTTTGCAATACAAGTCTGTGCCAATAAGAATATTCCTGATTGGCTGAGTTAGGCATGATTTTTTTTTTGCAGGAAACAGACTTAACTGTTCAAACAGGAAACACAGGGAGACAGAGAACAGTCTGCTGCTGTATGCTTTTTCTCGTGTTTGCCCTACACCAGCTTATTCTGTAAAGTTGAAAAGCAGTGAACTGAGGAAGAGAAGCTGGACACAGCTCTGACAGGATAACTGAAATCCCAAATGCAGAAGAGAAATACTAAGCACAGCAACTGCTTTCCTGAAAAAAATATTTTCACCAAAAACTGAAGGGCAGATACTGTTGCACATTTCTGGTCTTCCCCAAATGCAAAGTTTCACTATAACACCTTTCCTACTGTAACCTACAAGCAAGATAAAGACTTCTTTCCTGAAGACTTTTAGGAAATACAGCTGATGCCACAAAGTGATGGACATATTTGGTGGAAAAGTGTGAAAAAATACATCCTAGACTTAGGATGTTACAAAGATCCAGCTTCCATGCCAGCCCATAAGAAATTCTGCTGCTTTCATTATTCACAACAGCATTGTTGGTGCACAATGAACATAGCGACTCATCTAATTGTTTCTTATGTTCTTATCTGGAAGTCAAAATATTCACTGGAGAAAACCCACCTGGAGATAGAAACTGGTATGACTGTTCAACTACTGGAAACTGAAGAGAATTACTATGAAATGTATGCATACATGAAATGTATGAAATGTATGCATACAACAACAGAAATAACTTTTTTATTACTTAAGGCCTTAGCAGCCTATGCTCTTAAACTGAAATATATAATTTCCATCACAATGTAGATATTGCTATATTTACACTTTCCTAAGGGTATGAGTATTTGTGTGCATGTATATACCTTAATCATCTATAGATTGTAATCATATTTTGTGTTCATCAGTATATATTATCTCATCTCCTCAAATAATCATAGAGTGCACAGAAAGTTACAAAATAATTTCCAGATTAAAAATAGAAATGTTTACAAAAAATAAACAATCTTATATGTTTGCAAAAAGGAAAATCTTTCTGTAGAGACTACACCGTAGCTGACTGATTTGAAGAGACACAAAACAACAAAAAGCTTGCATTATGTCTATCGAGCAAAAAGATACATACTTTCTCATACTTGCACGCACACATGTGGTTACATATCTTAAAAAGAGCTTTTTGTTAGCATTTTAATCAGGCTTAAATTGAAAATTATTGAGGACAACAGTGTACTCTAAATCCAGTGGCTTCTTTTTTATCACATATAGTGTGGTCTTGAATTGCACAATGTTTTAAACACACATAATGAGCTCAGTATCAAACTGTTGAACCTTTTGTGTTTAACAATACACGCTAAATGAATAAAAATTGCTTTAGTGAATTACAAAAGCCAAGGTTTTACAGTGCACTAATACTGACATTAATTAATTTAGGCAGTGTCTTATTTTGCAAATATATCAGATTAAAATCAAACTTCTAGAAAAGTAACATGCAGTAGTAAAGAGTCCAAATTTCAGCAGTCATTAAAGTACTTCTTTGAACACATGAGCAATTTCTCTGATTTGTTCACATTTCTTCACATCGGTTACATTTAGAACATGTACGGTACTGACTGACTGGCAAGAATTGGAAGGAAATAATGTAAACAGTACATGTAATCTCTCTAACTTGGAAAGAGATTAGATCTCCAATTCATAATAGACACTTTCTACTATCATATTTCCTAAAGGGCGTTTGTAATAGGATAACATTTTTAAAGTTAGAAATTGAGAGGAATTGCTTCTTCCTCCTAAACCAGGAACAGTATTCAGAAATTTACAGTGAATGGCAATTCATTCTTTAGAAATCTCTTCAACCTAGTACTAGAGTTGCTGCCAGAGATCTGAATGCTTTTGCCTAAATCTCTGTAATCCAATAAGCTTTTGTGTTTAGCAGCTTGTTTTGAAACTTGTATAGCACCCCAGCCTGTGTCTCCGTATGTTCGTTTGCAGGCAGGTGAGTGCCCGAGGGCCTGATTATTATTCAAGCCAGGAGGCCTTCATAGCCCCAACCAGAATGTAATTTGTAATTAACTGTCATTTACTTCTGTCTACACTGACTTGTTGTTCAAAAGACAATGTATCTGAGCTGGTCACTAGATTCTCTTTGTTGTGTATATGATATCTCTAAGATCTAGTTGTATTCTTAATGTTTAGAAAACCAAGGGTTTGCACTCTTGCAAACAAAGTAGGAAGGGGATTTCATTAATCGTTTTTTTTTTCTAAATAGATCAACTATATGTAATTTTAAACACTTAGGCATAAAAAATATGTAGTGTCTGATGCTTGGGGATGAGTTTCTAAGCAAAATAATTAAGCTCCCATGAGACATATTTCATTGAATCCCATTTTGGATAGTGCTTCATGATTCAAGCTAGTAATTGGTGGATGTAAATTCCAAGTGTATATTTAAGTTGTGACATTTTTCTTAATCCACTTTAAACACTGCAACCATATTTTCTCATAGAAGAGGGGCCACTAATGTATTCTGTGAATGTACCCATATCATGAATTTGTAATTGTCCCCATGGTAATCTTTTGTTAGCTGAAATAAACAAAAGAATAATATAATATCCAATTTTTTTTTTTTTTTTTTTTTAATAGAATTGTGCTTTGAATCCTTACTGGAACAATTTAAAGTCACAAATATTAAGGAAATAAAAATCTCTTTCTATTTAAACTCTTTTGTGCCCTTAACCATGAACAAAGCCTGCACTACACATTTAACAGTAAATATCTCCCCACAATTCTACTTTAAAAACAGATGAAGCTTATATAAATATGACCTTTATTTCAGCCTAAAATCAGTATCATGTGATTTTGTCAGAAAGGAACTTTGGGCCTATTTCCTCTTCTTTGTTGATGCTGATGTTGTCTTCCCAGATGCCATTGGGAGCGTGCTGCCTCTGGCAGCCTGGGTGAGGGACTCCCTTGCTGGCCACATCAGGACAGTGCCACTGCTGTGCTGCCGTGCACCTCTGTGGGTGCCTGTAGGTAAAGGCAGCACCTCCCTCCGTTTCAGCCAGCTCCTTCAGCTTTCTGATTTTCCCAACACTACCATGGCAAATTGCATATTCTGGGTGGTATATACTGATCAAGGAGCTGCAAGGACAAGGGAAGACTCAGTAGCATTCATCTGTGATATCTAAAAAGAGGTGGGGGGATGGAGAGAAAAGAAAGAAAGGAAAAAAAAAAAAAATACAGAAATGTCTACAGGAACCGCTTCCCCCCCCACCCCCCCCCCGGCAATTTGCATAAAGTTGGATTAAACAGTGCTTCAAGCCCCAAAAGACTGATTACTTACACTGGGTCTTATTAATTATTTCCTTCTTTATTTGAAACAATTAACAAGAGAAAACAAACACGGTATTGCTATCTCTTTAAGACCTGAAGCAATAAAAACCACAAGACCCAAAAGAAAGCCTGCTTTTTGTGGAGTGTTTTCTGTTCTTGCCAGCTACAGTAGGGATAGCAATTCCCATGTGTTATCAAAAGCGACAAGCAGCAGCAGGCTTTAGCACCTAGCTGAGCAGGATTGCTACATGCCACTCTAAGTGCGATTAAGCTGCCTTTAGTGCACCAGTGACATCACTGATGGCTCAAAGCTGCAGCTACTCAAGAGTATTAGAATGCATTTCATGCTTGGCTTACTCAAAACTGCAGAGCTAAAATTTACACCTTATTTGATGTTCTTCTCCCTGCTGTTAATTGGTAAAGGGATCTCTGACCCTTTTGATCTCTGCTACAATCCTCTAAATGCCCAGGTCTGCTAAACTGTTCAGCAGGAGATGCTCAGCAGTTGCCCATTTTCTTTTTTTTTTTTTTTTTTTTTTTTTTTTTTTTTTTTTGGCTTTCTTGCCTTTGGTTTACATCCAAGTTGCACAGAAATAAGAGATGACAGTTGTTATAGATATGCTGGTTTAATTACTTGTCAGCTTATAGCTGATATCTCGGCTAGCCAACGTGGAAGCTTAACTTTCTTCTAGTAGCTTAAAGCATGACCAACTGCTAGTGCTTTAGTATATAGCCATAAAATTCTGGATACATTTAAGATAAAAAACAAAATAGAGAAACAGACTTTTTGATTTGTTTGCAAAGGCGATCAGCTTTTTGGTGCTCTTGGTTTCAAATAGATCTTAGGTAATGCAAAATTATTTGGTCATATTGACATCTAAGTGGATGTCAGGCTTGTTCTAATTACAGTTTATAATTGCATGGGGAATACTGACTATACTCTTTCACTACTATCCCTGAAATGAGAAAATTAATATTGTTATGTAAAGAAAGCAGAATTGTATTGTTTTGACTGGACTACAAATATTATTTTATAAAGTTTTATCAGCTTTTCTAGAAGATGTTTCCCTTCAAAAGGAGCCTACCATATATAATCTTAATGTGTATGTGATTACAAGTAATTGGCATGCACACACCTCTGCATATGGCTGAATTAATTACACAGAATACTATGAATTTTAATGGATATGATGATATCCTTTAAACACCTTTAAAGAAATTGCTTAGTGAAAAGCAAATGAGAAATGCCATAATAATTGTTGCCTATACATGAAGGCTGGCTAAAAAGTCACCCAACAGTTGTGACACCATCCTCTCTTCCTTCAAAACCTGTCAGAGGTTTTTAGTGTTTATTCGAGGCTTTGTTATCCATCAAGATACATAGTTTCTATTGAAGTGAAACAGATTATTGGTTACTATAGTTTCACTATTGCTCAATTCAGAGCTGTGAAAAGACAGGCACAATAGGTTTAAAAGTCCAGTTAGGACAAATAAATCTATGTTGTGAAGAATGAGAGAGAAGATACCTGTTCTTGTGTCTTTGATGTATTCTTTATTTTGTATGATAGAAGAGGAATTAGTGGAGGTTTAATTGTTCAGTTCTTAGAGCTCTGTCTCTCTGGTTTACTACAGACTGAAATATAGCGCTATAAAGACAAAGTGAATATTGTTTGACTTTCCCCTCCTCCTCTCCCCAGTTTTTGAAATGCACAGGGTTTCTCTGGCAATGTAGTAGAGACAGAAATACAGATCACTGAGTTCAATCTCTGGTATTATATCTTTCCTACATCAAGTCATGTTCATATTGTGTTTGCCTCCTTTCTGTGACTGAAAGGGAAATGGTATTTTCTTCTTTCCAGAGAAAATTACTCCATCAAAATTTTTGAGGTTAAGCTACAGAAAATGTACTTTAAGAAAACTGAAGTTCTGAATTTTCACAAGAACACATCAAGAATCAACTATCTGACTAGGAAAAAAGTTAATTTGATTGACTAGAGGAGAAGATTATACATTTGGTTCAGCACCTAGTATGCTTCTTTTCCTAACTAGATTTCTCCATTTCAGCTACACTTCTAAGGTTTCTGCTTTGCAATAGCCCATTCTGTAGCTGAGAAAGAAGATGTGGACAGCACTCTACACACATGGCACAATAGCAAAAAGGACAGATACCAAAGGCAAACTGTGTTCTAAGCTTATTTGTTTTCATTTATCTTGTATTTCTCATTCTTCCATGCAAGTTCATTGGGAACAGGGAGAAAGTATGGAGAGGAAAAGAGTGAATCAAAACCATTCAGCAAGACATAATACAAAACAATACTAAGCCTAAATATTGACAATCTCTACCAAAAGTTCAACCTTCTCTAAAAATGTTATTTGACATTGCTGAAGGTTTCATCTTGATTACTTTCCATAAAATCCAAAGTAAGGATGACTGTCTTGGCTCACTAAGCAACACGGTTTTATCACTAATTACAATCCTTTATTACCAGTAGTTTAATAGGTTTATGATAGGTCATAAAACAATTCAGTACATAAAAGGAATAGGTTATACAGCTGTGATATCTTAATATCTATTCATTGTAATCATTTTATGATCTTTAATAGCAGTAGTTTTAAAATAAATTTGTATGCTTTTACATGGCATATATGGCCACCAAAAATAGGAGGTGGAGGAAAACCACATAAATATACACTAAAATATTTAATGAGGCATTTTGAACTTCTGATGTCAAAAGCATGTGGACTGCATCACGTATATGGAGTCTCATTATGGGTAATTATAATAAAATTACAAGTGCTATAATAGTTCTAACCTTGAAGGCATACAAAAAGATAGTTATATTTGCCTTCTTAGCCCACACACATCTGACGCATTTTCCTCATTAATTGTATTTCATGTAGGTGTAATTATGTAGTGTGAGACTAAAATTTGAAAACATTTGCTAAATCAATGTTAATAGTAGACTTATTCTTTTAAGCTGTAATACAACAAATTATATCTAAAGTTATCAACTAAAAAACAAATAGACAAAAAGTAAACTTTACACTATACTCACCTTTTTTTTCTCTGCTGATTGTTTTATTCTGTAACCCAATTAATAAAATTCAAGTTAGGAGGAGAAGAGTTACTAGTATATAAATAGTAGTAGATGAATGTCACTGGTTTATATATTTTTAACTTTCCAGAGGATAGGACATCTTCAAAGAGTAGGGTTTTAAGTACCTTAAAATGGAAGAGGAAAACCTCAGGCTTAATAAATTTCTTCCACTCACATTAAGGAGACTAGAATATGAGAAAGATGAGCAAAATCCAAAAAATGGCCTTCATTTTTTTTTTTTCGGTAACCTGAATTGATTCCACCACCATCATTCATACCTCTATCACATTTTAGCGCTAAACTTTAGGCTTTGTTGTAACCTAAATATCAGTGTAATCAAGACAAAATGGGAGAATATATAGGCAGCTTCTTAAGCACAGGGTTTGAACCAAGGTACTGTACATCTTTGCACTCTTGTTTCCAAAATCTACTTATTCTTTTATAGATGGATATTTTATTTTTTTTAATTAAAAGGATAAGGAAAAAGATCTTTTCTTTCTATCAAATTCCTTTCTTTCGAAGCTTTGTTCATAGAGCTACAGTTCATAGAGCTTTTGGTAAAATAAATTTTCCTGGACTTCAACGATGCATTGGTAAAATGTAAGCAATGTTGTCATTTCAGTAACTGTCTCCTCTTGTGGTCCTGCTCTCCTTCCAGAACCAACTTGATGCACTGTTATTTAAGTGGAATGTGTGAGAGAGAAGGTTTGAAATTGTTGCACCGAGGTACAGAGCTCTTGTGGTTCGTTTATGACTTATGTTGAGGCTTTCTGGTAAGATTACTTATTAGTTTTAGCTGATTCAATGTTTGTAATTTAACTATGAAATATTTGGAGGGCCAGTCTCCTACTCTGTGAATATATTTTATAAACTAATAGAACAATGTTTTGTTACAGATCCTTATTATGCATTTAATTATGAAGATCTTTTCACGCCTATCAGCTTCTCTTTATACCGAATGTAGTCATTAAATTGTGATTATTCTATTTCTGACAAAATGAATAATTTCCTTAGGCAAATAGACAGTAATAATTGAAATATGATTAAATATTATGATGTTATAGTGACAATTTCTCTTCTTTGTTTTTGAAAATTTTCTTTACTGAATATCTCCCTAAAAAGGCAATCTAGGGTCTGCTGATAAAATTATTTGCACTCTTTCCTCTCTTTTCGCATCCTACTTTGGGCAATATTGAGCTTATTTATTAATTATTGAAATCAAATTATCACAACATTGAACTCTCTTGCTTTTTTGGTATCTTTTCTATTTGCTTTTGTGTACTTTACACATTTTGTACTAAATGGTAATGCCAAGGAATAATTCAGTTATAACAAATGACAAGTTTCACAATAAGTTAGATCCAATGAATAAAGAATAATTAATCAAAGTGAATAATTAATCAAAAAAACTCCTAACTTCTTGGCGTCTGGCTTTCAGGCATAAAACCTAATATCCTTCTAAAGGGCATGGACTGTTCGGCAAATAATCCTGAACAATCCATATGTGCAGTGAGAAGCCAGCTGAAGCAGCTGATAAGAAACACGAAGTGAGGCTTGAGTGTAATATCTCACACCATTTCTCTCAAGAGTTTAGTAACTGTTTGAGGGAAGAATACAAAACAGAACTGTCCTTATAGTATCCATATGTTGAAAGCTTCTTTTGTGCATAACTGAACTCATACAGTCTTCCACTGAGCTGGACAAGGCTCTCTGTTTCCCCAGGTCATTGTACTGATGACAGAATGATAATTATTGTATTTATTGTTTTTATTATCATTTTAAACAGATATCCCAAATTTAATTTTCCATGGAGAAAATCACATCTTTAATTGTAACTGGAATGATTTTTCATCTGTGGGACTGTCAGAGCTTTTTCATGTCAAAAATTCTTTCTCTTTTGAGAGAAATGAATGAATTGTACTTCACTCCATGGGGGAGTAATGCAATTCGGTTAGGTTTTATTTAATAATTATTTCAGTACATTACCTTTATTATCCCTTTTGTTTACTGGCCTCATTTCTTTTTCTGGAATTACTTTGGCTTTCCTCTTCTCTTGTTTATAAGTGGATTAATGTGTAATGTTTCTTATCATTAGCACTTAAAGAATAAACTAATTAATCTATACTATGTTCTCCCTTATTGCTATGTTGCCATCTTCTTAAAAGCTGAAAGCTCAGAAAAGTTGCCTAACTGGAAGTATTCAACTGAGTGTTCCTATAATGATAGCTTTCAAATGTCTTCTCGATATAGCCTTCCTTTAATATTCAGGAAGATCAGTAGGATTAAGACTGAAGTCTATGGCTATTAAATAAATCATGAAATATAAAGACAATGTTAATAGTTTCAAACTATAGGAGGATAGGTCTTTAGTATTAAAAAAACTTTTTAGTATTAAAAAAAAAAGCAGCAGGGCATCACTCATCTTCTGCTCCTAAGAAGAATACAAAGAGAAAATATTACCACAAATCTTTTCTTTCATTGCTGTATTTACTACCTGTTGATTGATCAAACCCACTTATCTATCTCTGTTTTTATTTCAGATTAATTTAAATGACATCTTGTGTGCTTTTGCATCATTTTCTAATTTGCAGCCTGAGCTATTTTCAGCATATGTGCTTGATATTTATTAGAGACAACACCCAACATATAGCAGTTTAAACAAATTAGTCTCATAGAGTCAAGCATTCACTACACATAATTTTCCTCTAATGAGAAATGTATACCATATAAAAAATTAGATTTGTATAAAAATGGAAAAAAGTCATTGTTTTACAAATATCCGTGCTATGAATAAGTGAATTTCTCCATTTGCAGTCATATTAAAAAACATTTTCTTTACTTATTTCCTAGACGTAATTCTCTTCAGATTAAAACTAAACACTTATTTAGTGATGGTCTGGTATCAGTAAACTTGTGCATCAGTCAAGTTTGTCTTCCATTTAAGATTCAGACTGATTTCCTATGCAATTCTGACTCTGTATTCAGAGCTGTAAAGAAATTTAAAAGAAAAGTTGCACACAGTAGCCTAGTTGAATTTGACTCTAAAAAATGAAATGTTCATGACTGATTTAGCATATCAAGTTATTCCAGATAGATAGTGCTGTTTTAATTGGTACTCTAAAATCTCAAAACTTCTGTTTATCTGATGAGACTTTGTATTTCTTCCAGCTATTTGCACTTACTATTCTCCCAGGAAACAATTTTCAAAATTTCATTACCTTTTTTTTGGCTATTAACAAAAACAAATCATTTATTGTTAAAAAGTGTAATATAACATTTTTTTCTTATTCTATGTCAGAATGTTATCTGCTTGTTGCTTTAGTAATATTACCTAGATGTAATGTACATCTTAGTTTGGTTACAAGAGGTGTTTTTATACACCTGAAAAGGTGTATACAGTATTACATTTACCTGCAGAGGAAAAAAAAAAAAAAAGAGAGAGAGAAAACTACAAAAAGTACTTTCATTGCATCCATTTGAAGGCTTTTGATTTTGTTCATAAAGATAATTTATCTTTCAAAAAGCGTGGAATAGCATATTCTTAGCTAGAGATATTTATATAATATTTGAAACATTTAGCAATCATTTTGACTTAAATTAGTCAATACAAAATGCATTCACATGATTCAGAAAGGCCCCATATTATGTGAAGGAGCACTGACATTACAAAGAAGGAAAAGAGCAAAGTCAGTTAAAAGTAATATTCATCTGATCTATACAAAACCAAAACAACAAAAAAGGTGGTCTATCAGTCATTCAGTCAATCACCTTGCACTAGTTTGCAATCACATCTCCTGTTGTCTAGAACAGGACAGAAGTAGAACTTCTAGCTAGAAGTTAGATGACCCAAGCAACACTGAGGCCAAAAAGGAAAGAGGAACTTAATCTCAAGCATCCATATTTAATTCAGTCTTGTGTATACACTGGTACTTTGGAGACACACAACTTGTATTCATGAGTAATTTGTCTTGCTAGTAGTCCTAGTAACCCTCTATGAGAAAAGGACAATTCATTAATGCTCATAAGCATTTATTATTCCTCTCAAATTCCGTGTGTTTAATTTGGTATATTACCAGAAACTTCCTTGAGAAACCAAAGAGAGGAGAGACTTTTTGGAGACTGTTTACTGTATGTTGGAGAAAAGCTCAGAGGGATGGATAGAAAGGGTGAGAGTATTGAACTCATCTCCACTCCACAGAGCTACAGGCCTGCTAGACATTAAGTACTTTTGCTATACACTTCTTAATGCAATCTCACAAGTTGGACAACGTGATTTATTAGAGCTGAGGAACTTTAAATTTGACATCAGGTATAACTAGCACAACTGCACCAGTTCCCAACCTCCTTTGATTCATACTCCAATTAATACCTCTTGGGCAGGATCTGAGCCAAAAGCCTCAGCATGCCACTTAAATAGGTCTCAAGGGTTTCATACATGCTCAGATTATGCATGCCTTTAATCCTATTGCACATTAAACAGCATGAATAGGACAACATCTTGGTCAACTGAAATCCTAAAACAATATTTAGATCAGACTAACTGGTACTAAGCATCTTGTACTTAGCTTCCCCCCCAAACACAGATTGTCTTTCCTTGCCCACTGGGTCAGGGATCAAAAAGACTAAAACTTACAAATGATCCCCTGCTGGCTTCCAAATCCCAACCACAGAATCTTTTCTCAAAATCCTTTGGAAGAGTAGAAGTAGTCACTGAAGTGCAGCTGTCACTCAAGTTGTCTCACTATTATCTTGTACTCACCTCAACTGTTTGATTTTGTAATTAATTTCCCCTTATATTTGGTTCAGAGCTGAAGCAGTACTTTTTTATAGTAGTACATACCTACATGCTGGGTTAGTAATTAATGCTTCTAGGAACTTTAACAGTAAAACAGTAAAAAAATGTCAATCATAAGCAGCAAGAATTACCTCCCACTTCCACTAGTGTCTGTTTTACCTGATTGCAGATATACAACTTACAATTTTTTTTTGAACTATAAAGTGTTGTCAATATTGAGGAATTACAATTACCAGAAAGGAATTTGATGACTTAGTTAATCAGGATGATTGAAAGAGAATGAATGTTATTGTCATGATTATTATAGATCCTTTATCATCACATGAGGAAAGTTCATTCAAAATGCAGAAATACTGAATATTGAATCATGAATACTGAAACAATATTTGCCTTCAGCTGCATGATACAAAGCAGAGAACCCAATGTTATGTTCCTAGTCCAAACAACAAAAATCTTTTCAGGGACTAGCGATGATAGAAAACTTGTATCCATAGGAGGATGACTAGAGTAACTAGTGGGATGATGTTAAAAAGAATGGCACATTTCCAGACCGCATTAGATTAAGTTATCTTAACACATGTAAGGAGAACTAGTACCATTACAGAAGTCATTGATGAGACTTCATCTGTGTTGTTTTGCTTGGGACTAGTTACCTATGTTCAAGAAATATGAACCTAGAAGCAGAGGAGGTTCAACAAGTGCATGAAGTGGCTATGCTATGAAGATAGATTAAAGTGATTAGGCTTGTTTAGCATTATTAAAACAAGATTGGGATGCAATAACTTTTAAATGCAGTTGGGATAAACAGTAAAAAGGAAGGAAAATTGTTCAAGGACAAGAATATGAACAACATAAGAAAGAGTC